>JAODJU010000050.1:10414274-10442981 GCA_026776725.1 Gnathonemus echidnorhynchus | reverse complement strand
ACATGACCCTAAAGTTATATAGCAGGTTAACAGAACAACTTAGGTTGTTAGAATGAAAGGAAGTTGGTTTACTTGGTCGCAGAGTGGGGGGGGGGGGTCTTGGCTGTTGGTTGCAGAGGCTGATGAGCTGACGGGATGATGGCACTCAGGAAGGTGTGGTGTTTGGAGCGGTTGTTGTAGTGGAGCTCCTTTGATTCTCTCTCCTTATGAAGCTTTGTCTTGGTTGCAGTTCTCTGTTGGGTAGCAGGCCTTCACCGGCAGGCTTCAGGAGGGCTTCCTGTGGGCTTCTCTTCTCCTGGGCTGATGTTCTCTGCCTCTCTCTTTGGGCTGATGTTCTTTCTGCTACTCCTCTGGCTTTGTTCTGAGGTGCCAGGTTTTTATGGTCCAAAGTTCATGAATAGGGATGACCAGGAATTCGAAACCTGAACCAATAGCTGACCATCCATTTGGCAGTACTTTCAGAGGGGTGTCTGTGGCAGTCCTTTTGGGATTTATGACCAGACTGATTCCCCTTTACTGATGATTTTCATTAAGCTGGTGTAACTTTTGATCCATACACTTTCATGGTAACCACTGATTTGGAATCAGGAGTGATTTTCCATCAGTTTGACACCAAACATGCCATACCAGCCTAACGGTTCACACCTCATACCATCTGTATTAATTAATTAACAATTACTTTTATCATGTATGTTACTGACTCACATCAGGAATGGGGTAATACCAATTTAAGTTGCAAATCTGGGAACAACATATTTTGGTTGGTGTGGCTTATCCCAATTGATCTTCTACCCAGAAAAGGATAATGTTCACCTTAATTCAGTTCTTTTAATGCAGCATAGCAAATAAAGAAATGCTAACTGGCCACAAAGATCAGATAAGGGCCACAGAGGAATGTGGAAGAGAAGGGGGGGGGGGGGCTTGTTAAACAAAGAAAGAAGAATCTCTGAAAGTTAGGATACACTATGATACCTGATTAGACTATTCAATTTTCAAGATTCTTCTGGTATAACAATGAGAACATATATGTAGTGGAAGCTATACATATTTATTTATTCAAATGTATATAAGTGTTCAAGTGTAAAGGGGTAAAATAGGTGATACTCCATGAACGTGGTTAGAAGGGTGGCACACAAAACACTAAGATTGTTGAAGGACACATACAAACATAACCTGTATATTGAGACTAGCAATCATAAGTATAGATTGGTTAATGTGGTCTATATACGCACATCTACTATAAGCAAAGAAATATACAGGGTATACAAAAGCTGACCTAAAAGAAACTTTCTTTAGGGTGTTGGCCTGTTGGGTGAGTGGTATGCAAAGCAGGATGTCTGGGGAGGGGGTTGCATGCCAAGTCGAGGGACCCCTGTCCTTGAGGTCCACTGTGCTGTCTGTAGGTCCCTAAATTTTGGGCAATAAAAGTTGGAGTGTTGGCCTCCCTTGTTATCTGTGTGTGTGTGTGTGTGGGGTCACTAACCCCCCTTTGGTGCCTAGGCCAATGTGTACCTCTCGTACCAGGCTCGGCCTTGTCTCAGGCCACCTGGGATTTAAGCCCTGTGATATGTGCATGTGTGTTCCTACAGTATAGAAGATGGAAGAGTTTTGCCATGTCACCCAGCACTAATAAAAAACATCACAACATCACAATATCAAAAAATATTGCAAGTTTATTTAGAACCAATTCTTCATAATAGGGCCAAATCACTTCCTACCAAAAAAAAACAACAACATATTTTTACATATAAACTATTATTATTATTATTATTATTATTATTATTATTATTACATATCGACATACTAATTCTAATTTATTTTGGTGAAATTTTATATTTAAAATATTTATGAAATGATTTTTTATTTTTTTAACTTCTAGACACCTTTGCCCCACACAAGAATTCACAATTTCTAACAATTAAAAAATGTGTTAAACACCTTAAAAATCTAAAACTACCAATACTTGCTGATAATATAGCTGTAAATGTCATATTATACAGTTCACTGAGTGCTTTGGTACTTTCTCGAAGTACTAAAATTATGGTACAAGGCAATGCATTGGACACCTTTACAGTGCTGTATATTTCATACATGCCGTATGTCCCGCCCACCCCTCTTATACCCGCCCTACCCGCAAACCAGTCAGCATTGCGGGAGACCCCGCCCACCCCTTTTATAGCCTCTTCATTTTCCTGCCATTGGGAGAAGCTACCAGAGCATCCACGCCTGCTCCACCAGACTGAGTAATAGTTTCAATCAACCAAGCTGGCAGGATGCTGAACACTTTCCCCTCTCTCCCCCTTCTCCCCACTGCCCCAAAAGGTCTGCACTATAACCCCCACCCACCCATCTCCAGCACTAGCCACTTAACTTACTTTACTTTGCTTACTTACTTACAACATAGACTGTAAAACTAAAACAGCTGCTGTCTACATTTGCACTGTGAATCCACCATATTTACATTACCTTTTTAGTAGTATTTGCGTTTGCCATTTTGCACAAACTATTTAATTTAGTTTTCATTTTATTTTTGCATACAAGTATGTACTTGACTTACTGTACATGATCTCTTTATACATGATATCAAGTATAACTGAAGCAACAAGCAGGCCTAAAAGACTCAAGAACATTACTATGCAAATGGACAAATCGAACTTACTTTTAAATGCAGGTGACTACTCTGAGTCATATCACCTTACTTGATACCATAATAATAATAATGCATATTTAATACTTGGCTATAAGATTGTCAAACTTACGTTTCTCTTTCTGGACTTTCTGATTTAGCAGTGGGTACAATAACCAATTATAATTGACAGCGATTCTGACCAATGATTTACCAAATCAGCAACAAGAAAGTCTGTATATTGAGCCAGTGGGAAAATAACCTTTATAACTTGCGCATACATACATGACAGATCAAGTCAGATACAGATTAATGTAACGCAATTGTAGAACATTTGTGTTTTGTTCATTGTTATTTGTTATCAACGGGCCACCGTACTATTCTAGTGTTATTAGTACGCATGCGTAGAGTGATAACTGAGCAACTTGTGTTTAACGCTGACAAAAGTTTATGGAGGTTAAGAGTAAATAAAGTTAAAAACAAATCCTAGCGTCTCGACATTACCGACTTAGACGGAGCATTTAAAGGGACAGCGCTGGAAAACATGGAATTTCAAACAGAAATAATCTGTCGTGGTATTTCATTTTAAGAAAAAAGGAACACTACAGTACGTCCGCTCTTACTAAAACGTATTTCGGACTGATGCTTTTCATGCATACTATTATTGTCCAGGTACTTTTGCAGTTGAGTGGAAACAGGTCTACAATTGTTAACATTTAATAATCATTGATCGGCTCAGTCCCATGTGATCGTTTGAAGGCGAAAAACCTACAACTAAATCTAAAAAGTAGATTTTTATAGTTGTGCAAATTAGGAAAAAAAAATCAATGTGGGCTGGTCTTAATGGTGTGAGTAATCCAATTTTGTTTGGCAAGTCAGCGGATTTGGGGGGATTCCAGCACTCACGATTCACGATACGTTATCAAACACGTAAGTATAGCGGGTAGGAATCTGTATCCTCTTGCCAAATTTAGTGTTTCTTTGGCTGCCCATTTCATTCGAGGGCAGAAGAATAATCTGAAGGGTTTCTGCCTCTGATTCTGTGCGGTTTACATGTGAAAATGGTGGAGGAGGAGGATTCTGATTTATTATTTATATATTTTGGATTCGTTTCTAATGACATCTCTAGTGAATATTAACAGACGAACAATAGTCAATAGTTTGCATAACTATAACACTTTTGAGTATCCGTATCAGTTTTCAGAGGTGGATTGAACTGTAACCATACAAATAACGGCTTGTTGGTTTAGGAGGATTGCTTGTCGAGTTTTTGAGTATGTTTTTGCTAAATACGGTATTAAATTTGACATGAATCTTTTTTTTAATGAAAACTATGTAGTGATCCGAGTAAACTAGTGCCATATTAATGGGAGATGGCTGGTCAAAGTTCAGATACTCACTGTTACTATTACAACTAACCTCAACTCACCACAAACTACTACAGTACCAGTCAAATGTCTGGACACACTTAGTGAAAATCATTTGTTTTTCAACAAGATAACCTCGATGTGTGCTTAGAGCCGTTAAGTACTGTATTAAACTCGTAAAAATAAAGGAAAGAGATGGAGTGTTGTGACAGATGACCTGGATCACAGGTAGTAATGTAACAACCAGCGTCACCTCAGTGCTTTTGTAATTTATTAACTATTGTATCCATCTAGATTATATTTTGCAGAGACTCACAAATTGAGTTAACACAACAACAGATATTCTTGTTTTTAAAACACAATTACTGTTGGTGAAACTATCATGTTAAATACTGATGCACACTTTAGTTTATGATAGTGATGCAATTTCCAGAATCTCTACAGGAATATTGCTGCTGCATTAAATAAAAATAATAAAATATACAAATTTAATAATTTTTAAACTTTAAAAATCAACAAACAAGCAAATCGACTAATAACTAAATACCATTAACCCTTTGTTCTGCCCAGACTGATGCAGACAACATGCACAAATACTACTCTGCCTTTTCTGTCTATCCTGTAAATAGGTAGCATTGGTATTACCGGAAGGTTCTTAGCTGAAATCTTCAAATTGGGGCTGCTTCTGGTATATGGCTGATTAACATTAGCTGACAATATTTACTCTTTTGTGAAATAAAATTTGGGATAAAACCAGTTCACTGGGGATAGACAATATAACAGAAACACAGTTACAAGCACAGCTACAAAGATGGGCCATATTAGGTGGAATTCCAGTTATCAGTTTGCTTCAGCTATGATATAGTTCTGACAGTTATCACTTTAATATGTACATTTTCAAAACAACATGAGGCAACTAACTGAAGAGATTCAAAAAGGTGAAAATTGTCAGGGCCTAAACATTTTTGAAGACACTATGGTGTGAAAACCTTTATCTCATGATGTTCCCATAATGATAATCCAAGATGTCTCCATACAGAATTCTTAATAAATGTTTCATGAACACCATTATAATGTGAAACACCTTCCATGGCTAACTCACCAGATCTGAATGGGTCATTCTCACAAACAGGAGAATTACTACAAAATACGGTGATTTTTGTGCAGAAAACTGACGTCACCATAACTTTTTAGACATATTAAAAGTAAATCATTTGTGACTCTGATTTAATGATTTTTAAAACCATTTTCCCTAAATAGGTAGCCTAAAGGATTAACATATACGGCATAACAATTTAAGGTCAATTAACACTAAACTAGATGAAATGTTTATAAATGTTTCAACTTTATTGCATGTAGCCCACAATAAGCAATCAGTCTATATGATAATATTTATGTATGTGTGTATGTATGTATATATGTACATACATACACACACACACACTACCGTTCAAAAGTTTGGGGTCACTTAGAAATTTGCTTGCTTTTGAAAAAAATACATTTGAAAAAAATTAAAATAACATCAGACTTGAAATACTGTGTAGACCAGGGGTCTCCAACTCCAGTCCTGGAGAGCTACCGTCCAGTAGGTTTTCTATCCTACCCGGCTTCTGATGAGCCACACCTGTTCTCAGGTAAATACCAGGGCCAGGTGTGGCTTCTCAGAAGCCAAGTGGGACAGAAAACCTACTGGATAGTAGCTCTCAAATGTTTATTGTTTTATATATTTATACTTATATTTTGATTGTTAATTTGTGTCGTACTATGGCTGCTTTGGGAGGCTTTGCACACAAGCATTTCACTCACATGTATAGCACCTGTGTGCTGGTGACAAGTGATGTGATATTAAAAGTGATGTGATTTGATTTGAAATCATCAAATCAAATGATGTGATCATAGCTGGAAACCCCACACTTATGAACAGCACTCTGTGTATGTATGTCTGTGTGTGTGTATATATATATATTATATATAGTAATACAACTACTCATTTTTTTGTTGGCTTTATCATATTTTTATTATCTCTGTAGCTCTTGCCCTGGATTTGTTGAAATATTTTTATTATAAAAATAAATGTTAATATAACAAAATCTACTACCCTAGAGGCAAAATTGACAGTTTACACAATGACTTCAAACTAATTTTGAAAATTAGAGAAAACTTGTGTTATAGCCACGAGTTTGTGAGAATGAGCTAATGACCTGGAAATTTCTGGAGTGCAAAATTTTAGTGCAGTTAATCAGCGTTTTCTGGCAGTGAGATTTGGCAGCGATACCCAGTGTATCATTTTTGTCTGTACTGTTTTTAGGTTGAAGGGTGTCAGCACCATGGACAAAATTAAGGTGCGGAAGTACAGGGATGAAGACGAGGAGCTGGTGAAGGAGATCTTTGCACTCGGGATCAGTGAGCAAGTGCCCACCTCCTTCGTGCACATGCTGAAACAGCCCCTTATCCAGGTGGTGCTCATGTGTGTCTTCTTTGCTCTGATGGCCATCTTCAAGTCCTTCCTCCTCCCTGTACTGGTGATCAGCATGTTCTTAGTAGGAATCCGACAGCTGGTCAGCCAGTCCTACACCAAGTACATTGACTTCACACTGAAAGAAGACCTTAGTCGCATCCACGAGTCCTACATGGAGGAGAAGGACTCATGTTTCTGGGTGGCAGAGAGTGAGGGTCGAGTGGTGGCCTTGATGGCTTACGTACCCTCCAAGATTTATCAGGAGTTCTTAGAGCTTAAGCACATGTCAGTATACAGAAGTCATCGACGCCGAGGCATCGCCAAAACCCTCTGCAGGGTAGCAGTGGACTTTGCTCGCGCAAAGGGATACCAGACAATTGTCCTCTATACCTCAATGGTCCAGACTGATGCGCAGAAGCTGTACGAACACATAGGCTTTAAGAAGATCAGGCAGTTTCGGCGCCCAACTCTGACAGCCAAGTTCACCAATTTCTTCCTGTTTGAGTACCAATTAAAGGTATAAATGAGTACAAGCAGTAAATACTTATCTTTTTGCTCCTGTTGATCTCAGCTTATATCTGTAATTTAGCTGACTTTCCCCCCCCTTCTTCTAAGCTAAATGTCAGTGTCCAAAAGCAGTACAAAAGACAACTATTGATGTTAGATTGTTTGGTAACACTTTACTTGAGAGGGCACAAGTAACTTAGTAACTCAGTTACTAGCAAGTACACAAGCAAGTATAGCAACTACATGTTATGATTAATGATGAACAGACATGGGATTAGTAGGTAACGAACATTTCATTTCAGGTTATTTGTGCCCCCATGAGTGTTATAGATTGTTCAATTCAGATGTCACGTAACAACACTAACGATACTTAATTGTGAGGTTGTTGCATATATCCAATGACTGCACGTTTTTAAACAGCATTTCAGTTTGTTTCTGTTAGGTTGTAATGTGGTGCAGTCAGCTAAACACCACGGTATTTTGGTTTGCATGTGTATAACCTCAGCTTTCTGACTTATATGATTCACTGCATTTCCCTTAATCCTCTGATACCATTATTTTTTAATGTTAACTAAAAAAAAAAAATAGTCAAAATGGGATAAAAAAAAAAAAAAAACCTTTGTAGAGAGAAATGTAGGCAAGACACGCCAAAGGAGTGTTCTGGAGTAACGGTTTATTGTATGGATGGTTACAGTACTACAAGGCCACAGAGTGTTTCTAGCATGTGTTGAATTTTCAAGATGCTACAGCCGATGCATACAGTGGGGGTTAAAGCTGGGAAATATATCTTAGGTTACAGGAGTGTCCTCAATACAACTGCAGCACTGAGAGAGTAAGGAGTGATTACGCAGAGTGGTTACTTCATATTGGTCAATATTACTCAAGTGTACTCTCTAAAAGAACTTCACCTCCTCTTTCACATAAGACAAAGATCAACTAGTGCATTATTAGGTAAACATTCTGAGCAATGAGTTTCAGTTCTTGTTTGGCATTACATCCTTACAAGTACCTGTATTTGTGATAAGACTGGAACAGTTTCAAAGAGAAGCTGTTGCATCTCAGTCACACTGGGAACAGTCTCGGAACGGTCGTCATAAGCAGGCATGTTAAATAAATAGTCATTTTGATACTTATTAGCTTCTCAATGGTGGAACAAAATGTAAAGGACAATCCCCAAATAACAAAATATGTATCTTCATATATCTTAGTTCCATCTTGTACAAATGAAGTGTTACATCTTCATCATAATAATAAAAATGATGTGCATCCAGTAGATATTTCACAAACTTTTTAACAGCACTACATTTGAAGATACTGCTATGGTAAATTAATGGCTTACCAAATTAAGATAAAAATTAGTATGCTTTAGCTATACTAAATGAAATATTTGTTAATGTATAAAAACATTAAATAACACTACATTTGATAAATATTTTAAATTAAAATGAAAAACAATCACTGTTCTCAGCTTAACCTTACGCAACAAATTAAGCTTACGCAAGATCTTAGTGATAAAATTACCCTCCTGGCCAGAAGTAATATGTCCGACAGAAATACTCAAGTTACAAAACGATCCACGTGACAGTCTGCCTCCTTCATATGGTGAAAGTTATAAGCATGTGTGTAATTTTATCCACATTGAATGGTATAAACAAAACTGAAATCTTAACAGTGTATTTAACTATTCCCTAGCAATCCAAGGACATCTTAAACACAGTAACTGAAATGGACATCAGATATTCTCAAACCTGTAATATCCTTCTTAAATGTAGCATTGGCATTTGCGTAGGTCAGTGGCAAAACTGGCAGCTGAGATGACTGTTGTGAAACTAATGTGGAGATTGTTGTCCGGCGAGGTGTCGTTCGTGCAGACTAACACAGCAGAGGTGTGAGTAGGGGTGGAGCCTAAGCAAGGAGAAGGCGGTGCACTCTGTGGAGCTGCGGCTGTGATAGGACGAGGCGATGCACCTGCTCCTGGCCGCGAGAGCAAGGCAGCATCACCTTTCCCACCAATATCGTGTCATCTTTTTTTTCTTCTTTAGCCTGAGGGTACAAGAAACGGTAATGGTCAGGAAGTGAAGTTTGCATTAATTTGCCACAGTGTGTTCGTACTAAAGCCCTAGGAAGTCACACGTAAATAATTCTCAATCAAAGTAAAACAACATGCCCTGGGCTATTTCAATTCAATTCAATTCAATTCAATTTGGGCTAAGTTCAAACTTAAAAAAAAATTATGTGGAACAGAATGATCCTGATTTGGAAATCCAATGTTTTGCTGTTCAGGATCAGTTGATCCATTTTACGTTTGTGCTGGTCTTTCAAAGCAACACTGGACTGGATTACCCTGATCCAGATACACAGTTTTCAAGACTACCGAATCCAAATTACCAGTGTTGTAAATATACTGTAGGCTACTAACAATGTAAAAAAACAGCAGGTTGAATAGCACGGTGGGGTCACTTTAAGTGTTTTTATTTGAAGAGTTAGAAAACAGCACAATAAAACAATACAAACACCCCCCTCTATTTTCAATGTCTTTTAAACAGTCAGACCCCTCATATGACCCAAAACAAATAAATAAAAACAAGAAAATTGGCCAATATGTTATTCACAAATACATTGTGGATATTCTGAACATGTTTTAAATCATAAAAATGCTAAATGCCCAATAGTAAACAATAATAATGGATGTTAGAATGTTGGTTTTTGGTTTTTTTGGTTCATTGCTGTTAATTGTGTCATTGTAATTAATATACAGTGATGAATGAATTAAGTTAAATATAGAATTTTTGTTTGTTATTGACAGCTGTTTGGGGGATTATTTTATGGGGACAAGATTCTTTTCCCCCTTTACTGTACTGAAAGGCTTAATTAATGGCTAGCCTAACGTCTACTTTATCTGCTTCATCAATGTAACTGTTGAACAAATGAAGAGCAAAATATAAACAAGTGATACATGCTTCCATTCCATCAAGCCAATTGTCAAATTTCTTATTTGATACAAATGTTGTTTGACTAATTTTAAAGTTTTATTACATTTTACTCTTGAAATCTACCCGGAATCCACCCTTCTGCTGTAATCCTAATCTTTTGTATCAAAGGTATCCCAATTCTGCTAGAAAGGTTTGAACATCACGATCGGCTGGTTGCCTACATTGTATGAGGTTATATTTAAGCTGAGTACTGCCTGGGTTGGGGAAGAAAGACCAGCTCTTATAAGACCGACCCACCAGGAAACTTCCTGATGTTCAGTCCGTGCGTGTATCAGTGTCATACCTGCCCTTTGTCTTACCTTAACAAAAGATGTGGATGGGAACGTGGCAAAGTCAGAGGGCACTCTGGCACCTGGCCTCTGCACCACCACATGCTCAGCGACTTCATCCTGAGAAGGGGATCGAGGAAGTGAGAGATGAGACCCACATGCCCGGCCCTATCCCAGCCGCCAAAAGGCACCACGTCAGGAGAGACTGAGCAAGGGAACACGATGTTGGGCATTTTATATGGACGTGGCACCAGGATTTAAGTCACACAGCAGTTACCTTAAGCCTGTCGAGGGTCTCGCTGAGGGACTGGAGACGAGCGGTTTGCTCCAGAAGCTGGGCACTCGGGCTCACTGTCAGGAAGAGGAGACCAACATCAGTTTGACTGCAGGCTAATGTACCATCATCAGATTTTCACAGCCTTGAACAACATACAAATACACGATATGGCTAGAAGTGAGCAGACCATCCAAAAACAAGGGTATTAAAAGGAGTCTGGAGCTTCCTTTGCTGCTAGAACAGCATTGGCTCTTCTGGGAAGGCTTTTTGTTGGGAGTTCATAGAATTTACCCTCATTCAGGCCCAATGAAAAAATGAGCTTCAGAACAGAAGTCATGTGATCAGGGTCAGCCAGGTTCATCCACTCCTTTCTCAGCAAACCATTTCTGTCCTCTTTGGGCTGATTTCTGTGCTGGTGTTGCTTCCAGACAGTTTGGAAATTTGGGTGGTCCAAATAAAGGCAAGAAACGTTTATGTACTGCACACTCCAGCAGTTAGTGCATTTCTGTGGGCTTGTGTCGCCTACCACTCTACTGTCAGTGCTGTGATCCCCAGATATTTACACTTCAAATCACTAAACTTGCAGATTACTGGGGAAGGTGTAGAAATTTGACAAATTGACTTGATGTCACTGAACTCTACCATACGACTGATTCTACTGTCCATGTTAGCTGTTGGGGTTTGCATAGCTGTGTGCCTAATTAAATTAACTGTGTCTGCAATGAGTGTGGCTTAATTAGCTAATTCTGCTAATTAGAAGGGACGCCCAGACACTTTTGGCCATATAGTGACAGTATAGAATTATGAAGGCAAGGTTGTGAGTGAGCCATGAAGTAAAGAAACGCGGAGAAAGCAGGGAGCAGGTCAGGGCGACGGCAGCACCGACCTGGTGACTTGCCAGTGACGTCCACCACCTTCACGTTGGCACTCATCTGCAGCAGGGTCTCCAGCAGCTGGTCTGTTTTACGATAGAGGGCGCTGGAGAGCACCTCGGGCCGGGAGCCGTCCTTGCTGGGCAACTTCGACACACGCAGCGGGGGCAGGGAAGCAAGCTGAGCGCTCATCTTCTCTGCCTGAGAGGAGCAGGGGCGCAGCACAGAGACAGATAATGTTCACGTTGGGGATAGTGCTGTTACCCTACCAGGCTCAAACAAGTGAGCGTGTACTCAGTGCTGGAGGTGAAACGGTATGAAAATTTATCACGGTATTGGCAAAATGTGCTGAAAATGTTCAAAAGCTACTGATACACAAACTGAAATCATTTCACCAAATTTTATACTGAAAACCAGTAATAAAACTAGCAACATTATACACCTTTTGTTTAAAATGTATTAACATTAAAATAATAACATAGCCAATGTTTATGTAAACATAAGAAAACCAAATCAAATGTGCATTAACATTAAATATCTCCAGAGCGCTGTCACTGCCTTACACCAAGTTTACACTGACACAAAGCGAACCCACGTTTGCTACCCCTGAGGCATGTGAGTCTGACAGACCATTGCTAATTTTCTGATTAGGAACTCGGAATTTCTGAGTTACGGGTTCAAATGGAATGCAGCATTAGTTTAAGGGTGTGCACACCTATGCAACCAGCTTACTGTATGTTTATTTTTTGTATTTCCCCCCTAAAAGATTTGTTTTTCAATTGAATTGTACAACTTATAGGTCAAAATAAAGGTTGGGAAAAGTTTTGAAGCGATCAGTCTCTACTTTTGACGTTATCAAGGTCTCATTTTTTACAGCATAAAAACCTGACATTTTAACAGGGATTTGTACACATTTTATATCCACTGTAGTAATACTACCCGTTGGGTATTTTACCGTGGTTTACCATGAAACCGGTAACAATTTCATCTGCGTTGAGTACATTTACAAATAATTCTATCAACTGTATAATTCCATGAAACAGCCAAGAGCTTAATTTCTTTTGCAGGTCATCATCCAAAGCTGTACTTCCAAAGAACCTCTTGGTACCTACAAACAGCCAAAGCTCCTGCTAACAGAGACAGTGGGGCTGGGCCAGGGCTCACCTTCAGACGGTTGTTCTCATTCTTCAGGTGCTTGATGCTAAGGCGCTGGGCTTCGATCTGCTGCAGCAGGAGGGGAGAGTCGACGACCTGCAGGGCCCCCGCACCCCCAGCCAAGCTGGACACAGCAACCCCTATGCGGAGGGCGGGAAGGAAGCGGAGGAGGGGCCTGTCAGACTGCAGCAGCATTCTTACATTCTTGCAGGCGATTGCATTATTCAAAACTTAAAGTTTATCAGTACATAGGAGTTCAATGATATACGGTCATTGTTTCAGATACAAACGCATCAAAAAATGTCATACATTAGAAATACAGGGAAAGCAAATGGCATCATGTCCCTTTCCCTTCCATTTTAGCACCACTTATGGAAAAATCTGTGCATCTGACCATAACTGAACTGGAAACAAATAGCATGTTATTCTTCCATGAACCTTCCTATCAGCACTGGCGCTTGGTGTCCACAATATACTGAACCTACACTGCGCTTATGATTCTCTACAGTTATATTCAAGGTATACACTGCCTTGGTCTTCAAAATTCCAAAATATGAACATGGTAAATCAGCTGTTTTGAAAAGTTCCGTTACGTTGAATCTTTATCAAAACTGGCAAGAAATAAAATGCACATTAAGCCATAAAGAAGTTCTGATATAAAAGATTCATTTCATTGTAGTACAGTTTTCTCTGTTGGTCTCATTGTTGACATGCATGGCCAAAGCAAGCAGGTTAGAGATTAAGACAGCAGACAGTACCTTTCTGGTCATCTGCAGATTAAAAATGAGTAGCATTGAAAAGAGAAGGATACAGAAAAACAATTAGGATCAGAAATTAGCGTCTCGTAACCAGCTTCTGTCTGGGATCCTTACAACCTGCCTTAGCTAAGTAAAGGATAAACTGCATTATATCAAGTTGTCCTTGATTATTTTCGTATAACCACACACCTCAAAGTGATTTATTCCACTTGTACCACTGCTAATGAGCAAAAAAATTAAATAAAAATACCATAAACTAGTCATGGTTAATATTTCAGAAAAAAAATATTTCAATTAGCATTTCATAATGTTCCAATGTGCTCTTAAAAATACAGTCCCTGTAAGGACAGAATGTCTCAGACTGCTCACTGGAAGCAGCAAGTCCATTACGTTACCATAGAAACCGTCAACAGAAACCAATGGAAAATTATACTAAAAACGGCTGCTTATTTATGTGTAAAATGTCACACAGGATTTTATATTAACATGTTTAATAAAACATTTAAAAAGCATTAATGTAGAACTGTTATTAGGCTGTCAGGACTACCTGTGTGGTTACAGGAAAATAATCAACATCCACATGACACCCCTGGACCAGTTAGAAATAGTATTTAATAAAGCTGCTGTATAAAGGTCATATAACTGGACCCAGTACTACCCTGGACATGAAGCATATGCTGTGAAAAGAGGAGCTTAACAAAGCTAAAGTCTTATCCCAAACAGCACATAATAGTGACGACCTTTTTCAGATCACAAAAAAAACATTGTCTCATCACAATTATTCAGTTTTCTTTTGACGCAAAGAAAGTGTATGTAGTGTATTTATCATTTTAAACAAGTAACTAAAATCTGATTTATGACAGAGTGCAAATCAATTGATCATGAAGACATATCTACCAGTACATTTAACACCACAAATGAGGCCTTCAGAGTTTAGTAACTCATCATGCCCAGACCTAAACAAACACATAATCTTAGGAAAACTAATCTTTCCGTTTATCTAACTAAGAAGCCAATTTACAATACATAGTCCAAAGCAGGAAATATCTATGAATAATTCAACCGGATAATGATTTGGAACAAAAAATCAGATGTTTGTGAATAGTACATTTTCAAAAATGCAAAAATAATCTAAAATCTGTGCTATGACAGAACCTGAAGAAAAAAAATCTTTAGAAACAAGAAGGCCTTCCCACATAACAGAGGTCAGGGAGAAATGTCAAAAGGTCCCTGAGTCGGTGTGTGAGACTAATGAACTTTAACTCTAATATTAATTGTAGTTTAAATATGTAATGATTCACACTACTCCTTAATAACTTGTTTTGGAACCTGTTTTCTCTTTAATTTGTGCTGATCTGTTTTGGCTAGTTCGGTGTGTCTCCTGATCCAGAATGGAAATAATATTTAAACAACAGCAAATATCTGGTGAAATCTTCAGAGTGGATCAGGCGTGGTATAAATGGCACAGGGACGTCACCTCCAGTCATGCCTGTGACGATGGAGGCGATCCCAGACGCAGGTGCAGCCCGCAGGCCCTCTGTGCTCATCTTGGACTGGCTGTTGAGTCGCTGCTTCAGTTCGGCCTTCTCAGACTCCAGCTGGTCGATGTCAGCCTGCAGAGCATCCATGGTCTCCTCAAACTCCCTGTGTGATGCGATCGTTAAATACAACATAAATCTCCAAGCATATGAGGTAACAAAGCATTGTGTTGTTTACGGAAAGTGCCGAACTTTCTGTCAAGTGAGCATGGTGTGTTCTTTAAGAACTTGTTTAAGTCATACTTCTCTTTCTTCTTGAGGAGGGTCTGCGTCTCATCCAGCTTGGTCTGGATCTTCTCCACACGCTCATCCGCGTCTTTCGAGGAGCTGTCCAGCTTCTTCTCCAGCAGGCTCAGGCGCACATTAGCCTCGCTTAGCTCCTCTCCCTGCAACACCACACAGAATATGAAACACACCAGAGAGGAAACCCCACACAGAGTATGGAGACACACCAGAGAGGAAATGCCACACAGAGTATGGAAACACACCAGAGAGGGTCGTAAGATCTAAATCTCCAGGAATCTGAGTGTACAGTATGCCATTGTGGATTTACACTTTTACAGCAATCAGATATTTCTTACATATAACCCAAAACTTTCAGACATTTGTGGAAAAAAACAAATGACTAAAGGTGTTATTGATAGGGAAACAGCAGTAAGGAATACTGGGAACCTGTCAAAGACAGATATACAATTCCGTGAGGCATAGCTGTACAGATCATAATTGCATACAGGAATCAGATGATTGTGTGTAGTCTTTGAAATATAGACCTTAATTTTTAAAGACTTCTTGAGTTCTTTGATGACCGTCTCCCTATCCTCCAGCTTGAGGCCCAGACCCTCTGCATCCATGATCTCAGCCCGCAGTGCAGCGGCCCGCAGATCCACCGGCGGGGGGGTCTGTGAGGGATATGTAGGGGGTAGAGTCAAGAGCAGCACTTTCGTGGATGCATTCAAAGCTATGCTGCTACTTTCTGTTATTCTTTGCAAATGTATCATCAGGGCTCTCGAGTATCATCAAAAATTTGGAGTGAGATTACATCTGTTAGGGGCACAGCATGTGTCTTATGGTCAATGTGTGAGACTTAAGAGCCCTGAGGCATTAGACCAAGAATCTCATTATGCTAAGTTTATGTAGTAATAAACTAAAGCATGGACATGAACCAGTAATTTGACATTATGGCCATCTTCCTGGACACCCAAACATATGCTACATTAATACTACTGACAGGAATAATAAATTAATTTGCTACATTTTTATAGAATTAAGCAAGTGACCCAAGACTTTCAGTGAGCACTGTGTGTCTCTAGAGGAGTTTGTTTACACTAAACCTCAACCTAAACCTAAAAACATACATCAGCTAAGTTAAGCTACATAAACCTTGTAGCCAGTGTGATCAGTAGCCTGTCCCCTCCCTCCCATCCTCCTCACCTGGCTATGAGGCTTCTCAGAGTCGTATTCGCCCTCCTGCATGGCAGTGGCCATCTTGTTCATGGTGGCGATGACAACACTGTAGGACTGGCGTAGACACTCATAGGGACTGATGCCCTGGGAGCCATAGACCTGGCGAAAGAAGATTCAGAGGTCTGGGCTCAGAGAGCGAAATGGTGCCCAGATCCTACCTCACCATTAGCAGAGATGAACCAGTGCATTCCATATTTAGATAAACCTCTAAGCTCAACAAGGGTAAAGCTGATGTGACCCAGGGGAGGCTAAAGTCAGGCCGAGAAAATAAAAATCCAGACCAAGATTTTCTTTCAACCAACCAGTTGAGTATTTTCCGACTGTGACTCTTTGTACTCAACTGGTCAATTGAAAGAAAATCTTGGTCTGGATTTTTATTTTCTCTTGGAGAGAGAAGCATTTCAGAAAGCTGATGGACGTCTGAATTCTGGAGCAGCTGAGTATGAGCAGGACGGAGCTCCGCCTACAGGAAGCCCTGAGTGTCGGTCCGATTGGTTCCTGGTGAGATATGCACACGGCGAAGCACCTGCTCGGCCGCCTTGAAGGCCACGTCCTCCATCTTGAGGGCTGACAGGCCCTCCTGCTCGCTGAGCGGGGCGACCATCTGGGCTCCGGCTGCTGCCACCTCCTGCAGTACAGCCACCACCCAGGTCAGCTGCTTGCGGCAGTCCATCAGTGTGTCCGACACCTGCAATAAGGCAGCGCCGTGTCAGTGACCACTGGTCTCCACCCCAGTACGCATTCAACTCTGATACTGGGAGCTGGGAGACGGCAAAAAGTGGACCGTCTCGGGCTCCCCGAGAACTGGGAAATACTGCTCTACAGGATCAATGGCTCCCCTACACATCCTAATGCCCATTACCCAATTTTACCTGTTATCTTTTGCCAAGAAAATTTGATTCATGTTTAAACCTTTATTTTGCAAAGCAATATTTAGGCTGATCAGTTGTTTTTTTTTGGTAATATATTATTTAAATGCACACAAAGTTTCCATGATAAATTTAACACCGTGATGATAAACAGCCTTCAGAGTTTTAAAGCCTGATTAAAGACACATATAATTACGTAGTAAAACTAGTTGATTCATTCAAATATTTCTGATGCTCTGGTGCTATGACCTCTCATAGACTGGTACTTAATGGGATTATTCTGTACTGGACAAGGGACATAAAAGATGGACGAAATTAACTACAAACAAATCGCCGATAATTCACTTCGCGAGTGCCTCCGGAGAGTGTAGCTCTCAAAACAGGTCTGTAAGGTTCTGTATGGTGTACCGTAAGTTATATAATCAGAGAGAAATACCAGGAATGTTCACATGGAGCCACAGATAAGACAGAGCAGTCACCCCAACACAGAAGAGCTTCATTTATATTATTTCTCTATTTAACCATAAACTATAGTTAAACAATCTATGTTCATTTAACCGCATTAAAGATGCCACTTACACCTGTGTCTAAAAAAGAAAGTGAGAGAAGCCTTTGTGGGTTCAGTTCCTACACTAATTAGTTGACATAGTTTGCTCTCATTCATTTTCATTAAAACCAGACGCCCTAGTAGAGCCTTAGGTGCCCTGACGTGGTCCCTTCTGAACCAGACCTGGACCCACCTGCTGGCCAAAAGCGAGGGCAGCTGGGATACCCGGGGCATCGGTGCCAGGCATCCTGCGACGGATCTTCTTGCAGAACTGGCGAATGTCGCTACAAGAGGTTTCCAGGTCCTTGAGCAGGACGGCCAGGTCGGTGCCATCCTGGCCAGGCTGAAGGTAAGCACGCAGACGGCCCACCTCTACAGCCATGCAGTCCAAGGCACTCTGGGTAAACTGCCCAAACAAACCAGACCCATAAACGCTGCCCTGATACCCATGGAACTTGAAAAAATCCACATATGTATCAAAATGTACATAGCCAGCTAAACAGTGATCCATACCATTAGCTGACATTATTTAAATACCTTTTCAAAGCTAGTACAGAATGTTCTTATTGTAACGTTAATGGAACGTTATTTCCACATTTTACATTGTAACAAAGGTTTTGTCAATATTAACATGGTAACATTATTACCAGAACATTATTTTAATATAATGTTGAAAAATATTGTTTGATGATAAACTTTTATTTTATAAAAGTTCTGTAAGTGTGCAGTATATCACAAATACACCATCCAGCCTTGAATCCTTGAGCTCAGGAGTGTGAAGCTGCAGTGTTACCCACTGCCTTACCATGCCTTTTATTCTGTTGATATGTTATTATTCTTAGCTGTAGTAGTAGTTTTAGTAGTGGGATAACGTTCCGGGAATATCTAGAATGTTTACATTCCTTAACATTTCGTAAACATTCCTTGAAATATAAATTGTTAGCTGGGTATCATAGGTGGAGATTTCAGGTGCAGAGAGTACAAATCCAGACCGAGATTTAGTTTCAACCAACCAGTTGAGTACTCTCTGACTGTGACTCTTTATACTCAACTGGTTGATCGAAACAAAATCTTGGTCTGGATTTGTACTCTCTGCACCTGAAATCTCCACCTCTGCTGGGTATGTACAAACTGCAGTGTCTTGACTGTGAAAAAGGTGAGCGAAACAGCGACACAGTGTGGTGTGAGATGTAATGACAGCAGGTGAATGTGAAGGCGACGGCGGTGGCTACCCGGATGTGGTCGGCCAGCTGCATAGTGCAGTCCTCTGCCTGCTCTGCCAGATGGATGCTGTACAGGTGCTGCAGAGCGAGACAAGAGCCAGCAAAATGGTAACCAACTTTATAATGAATACAGAAAGAACCTGAAGGAGCTCTTCGCCACAAACTGCACAAACGCACTTCCCACCTATGGTAGAAAATGAGAATGGAAGTGATAAAAGGATGGATCTGTTACAGATCCTAATTTCTAAAATGGAAATTTTCAAATGCCCACCGTTAAAATTACTTATATAAGAAAGGCTACAGAAAATATACATTTATATATTTATATATGTTTATGCATCTGAATGTTCTCTATTTAAAACATTTTCTTGTTAATCTGGTTAAATATTTTAATGTGTTTTGAGTCAATATTCAGGTTACCAGAGGTAGTCATGGGGAAGAAAAATTATACTTTGGCAGTCCCGGTTTGTGGGATTATCTGGTGCCGTCAATAAATTTAATTGGGTCAAATTACAATTATCAGGTTCTGACAATAACCTCTTGTGCTGTGAAGATTCTCATGTTTTTTTTTGCCTTTGTTGCTCTTACTTTGTTTTTACGTAGGACAGCATGGGTCCTAGGAAGGTTAGTGATAGCAGCAAACCAAAAAGAAAAGTTGAGACTTGTGATAGAGCTTAAAAAGGAAATAATTGCAAAGTATGACAGAGGTGCTTGCATGTCTGATCTCGCTACAGAGTTTGGAAAGGTGAAATAATTTTTCATTTATTTCATGCCTTTGTGGTTTTAAAGTTAAAGTTTAGCATTATGGAAGTATTTATGCAGGTTTATACAGGCAGTCATTTGGGGGTCTGGAATGGATTAATCCAATTTACATTATTTCTCATGGGAAAAACTGATTCGGTTTTCGACCAAATCAAGTTCTCGAACAGCCTTCTGTAATGGATTAAGTTTCAGAACCCAGTTTCCATTGTATTCTCCTACTGCATGGTCGTCCCATCAAGCAAGTGCCACGAAGCTTGATTTCTCAAGCCACTCCATGTGTAGGTTCATGACAATGCAGCATTATTCCTTGAGATTCATTCCATACCTGGTAGTACTTGATGGCCTTGGTCAGAGGCTCCACATTCACCGTCTCGTCCAGCTGGTCTTTGTGCAGCAGGTCGATGAGAAAATCCAGGCTGCGCTCATGAACGCTCATCTCCAGGTACAGCATGCCCACCTTCTTATACACCTCCACGCTGCACTGGTTCAGAGCTCTGAGAGAAGCACACACCAGCACACTCCTTCAGACTCATGCCTGGGTGCAGCGTGGCTAAGCGGCGACAGATCTTGCGGTTATAACGGGAAAGCGAGAAGCTGAGGGTGAAACCTCCCACGGGCCGGAACCATCAGGGGTGTCGCGTACAGAACTAGTGCCAGGCCTGCATGTCGACGCACCGCACAGGAGACCGAAAGGACGTACTGCTCGTATTTGTGCAAGGTGGCCTGCAGCAGGCTGAGCGAGTAGACCAGGCCGGCGGCGAAGCTCAGCTGCTCCCCCACTGCGCCACGCATCCCGGCGCGAGCCACGCAGTTCTCGTTCAGGTTAAACTTCTCCTGCGCCTGCTTGCTGATCAGCTCCGCCTGCGCAGACACACAGGCGCACTAAGCTGCCACTCTGGGAACTGGGGCGACGACACGCGGCGGCTACAAGGTGACAAAACTGCGACGGCGCCTCGTCTTCGGTGCGACGCTGATCCCTCACCTTGCAGATCAGCCGCGGGATGAGCAGCAGGACCAGGATGCAGTCGTGGTCTCCGCCATGCCGCAGGAAGGAATCTGGCATGAAGGAGGTGAGCAGGGACACCTGTCTGCTGGCCTGGATCACCTCCATCTTCCTAAGCTCCATTTCGATAGCCTACCATGACCGAGGCGACACAAACACAAAGGCAGCTAATCAGATACTTATTGGCAGCTGATATAAACTACAGGACAAAATTCATAAATGCCCAACATTCCTGAGATACAGACCAGTGGTTCTACGTGTCCCACTGGTGGTATGCGAGCTCCCTCTAGTGGTACATGGAAGTATCTTCTTTTATGACACTGGTCATAATGGTGGTGGGCGAACAGATATTTATGAGGTGTAAAAAGTTTGAGAGTGACTGATATCGACTGTAGACTGTGTTGCTATGCAAAGAACATGATCTTGAGTTGCTGTCAGTACTGGCCACATTTACGGGGCGGGGCGGCTTTACCTTGGCATAGGCCTTGGTTTCTGCAAACTTGATCTTGAAGTCAAACATCTCGACGGGCGGCTGCTGCTGCTGCTCCACTGAGGCCTCCTGCTGGCTCATCAGCTCCCTGTTCACCTCCTGCAGAGGTGCAGGAGCAAAGGAGGCGCAGGAGGATAAGACTCCAGAACAAAACAGGCATTATTCAAATGACATAAAAACACAGCAAACTGGTAAATTGCTTAGAATGGCTGTAACATTAAAGTAATCTCAAGGCAGGTCTAATATACGAACTAAATTAATTTGAAATGCTATAAATGGATTTCATATAAAATATTTTTTAAGTATGTTTTATGAATCTTTATGTTTGGTGTAAAACCATCCATACAGCCATCGGCAACTAACACTCCATTTTTTGGGTAATCAGTACCTCAAGTTATTTAACTTAACTGAATTAATTAATGAATTCAGCTGGTGGTGAAATGTAACGGATACATGGAATTGCTGAGGTGCCCCCTGAGGAGGGCGTTCATCTAGCCATCCAACACGGTAAAAGTGACTCATTGCAGAACAGAAGAAATTGTTCTTAGTTTTTATTGTGTTACTCTTAATTTGCATATTTTCTAGTATTAAATTGTGCCTTAATACACCCTCTCCTCGATTAGCAACTACCTCAGCAACAATTTGCAAATATGAGTGTAATAAAAAAAATATAATTTACAAACAATGCACGCTTTTACAACCAAATTTTGCAGCCCCAAAAACAATGCACACCAGAGTGAGTGTGACACTGGCATAACTGTACGAGAACTTTATCTATATGAGACGGCAGCAGCCAGCGATCTTCACACCCCAGAGCACAGCTGCGGTCACACCTATACCCTGTTTTCACTAAGTAACCATTCCGCTTACCGACCTGGGGTGTGTTTCCTAAAAGCTCCTCTTGGCAAATTACATAGTTGGAACTCTTTAGTTGCATGGTTCCAACTATATAAGTTGCTAATGTTTTTAGCAACTATGCTTTTGGGAAACGTACCCTGGTCATTGGACGAGAACTTGGTCACTAAACAAAAGGAGAATTTCCTGCGTTATTCTTACTACTCAGATAAACAGTTTCAAACATTTTCTTTGATGGCCTAATCCTTTTGTACAGTGCAGGTATAATGCACTGGGCACCTATGAAGTCCTGGCCCCCTGAATCTGCTATGCCTCTCTGGCGCCCCCATGTGGAACACACCTGCAGGTGCGCGGTTAGCTCCCGGTACTTCTGTATGGTCTGCTGGAAGTCGGCGACAGTCTCCTGGGCGGCTTCCACTCTCTTCTCTGCCTCCCGCACCTGCGCCACTCCCAGGTCCAGCTGCTCCCGCAGCTCCAGCTCCGTCTCCCGGGCGTTTTCCTGTAGCTCGTCGTTCATCTCATTAATGGCCTCCTGTAAACCAGAGAGCAGACGCGGTGCGGCTCAGCCACCGGGGTAGGGCGAACCCAAGAGCAGACGCTGTATCGTGACGGAATTTAGTGATGGAAGGAGAAAGTCCGAAAAAAGAGCTATAATTATTGGTGTGTTTTCAGCCACCAGTAGGTTTTGCCCCATTGTAATCCAACCAAAAACAGCTACCTGTATAAAACTCAATTATTTAAAGCAATTTCTAATAGTTTCATTCTTCAAAATATATTTGCTCCATCCATTCATTGTCCAGCCACCTACATCCATGTAACAACACATATACAACATAAGTACTAATTATGTAAGGATACTGCGTTAACTCAACAAAATGCAACTAATTTTCACTTTATCATGTAACAGCACCCACATTTTGTAATAATCTATCACATTTTGTAATAGCTTGTAATACACTTCCCTGCATTTTGTAATAAAATATTACATATTGTGCTGGTTATTACAAAATGCAGGAGTGGCACTTTTTAATGATGAAAATGTAACACTGTGTATCATGTAATAAACATCCAAAATGGATGTCTTCATTGACACTTTGTTGAGTTATTACATAATAGTAATAATAGTGTTATTACACAATGCGTGCAATGAAATTTCTGAGCAAAATAATGAAGGGGAGGAGGGTAATCACTCACCAAGTCAGTGACCGTCTCCCGTAGCTCCCGCACTTTCTCCTCCAGGTCCAAGTTCCTCTCTGTCAAGGTCTCCACCATCTCCTCCGCCCCCAAGGCGGCGTCTACCTGTTCCAATGACCGCATAACGGACGCTAAGACTGAATGTCAAAAACCCCACAAAGGGCCAGTCTGGCAAACCCAGTTTAAAATCTTTGACTCAAAGTGAGCATCATCCGTGGTTCCGCAACCTGCATGTACATTTTTACTAATGAAATTTATTTATTCTTTATGTTTTTACAGCTAAAAGTCAAAAAGCTCCTGCTTTCTGTGACAGTGTAGTACACATTTCACTGCAGAGGACGCCACAAGCAATCAACAGGAAGTCACCGTGTAATCGTAGCAGGAGCACGAGAAGGTGACATTCAGGGAGTCCACCCCTGATTTACTATTCATCCAATTCACACCACAGCAGCGCTCAGTCTCCCTAAATACTGATTAATTCAGGTACTGAACTGCACCTTTTTACTCTTTGCTATATTTAATAACTTTTCTATATTACACAATCAGGGCTGCAGCCAGGATTTCTAAAATTCCAAGGTGAAAAGTGTTCCTAGGTGTGTCTGTAATGGACTGTGGTTACTGAGGACTTTACCTTGGTGTCAGAGATGGGAATGTACATAATTATATTCTATATTACTTTCCTCTGTTTTTCTTCTTTTTCTCTGTAAAGCACCTTGAATTCCCACCATGTACAGAACGTGATACATAAATAATTTTGTCATGTATTACCCCATATTCACATTCAGCATTCAAATTAACTCCAAGTTCAGCAGGAATGCTAACGTCATATAGCACATGCTTCAGTATCAGATGGATGGGTAACATGCTATGAAAAGGTCTAAGAGACTGAAAAAATTGAATTGGAACAAGTAAAATGTATGTGTTTAATAAATTATATGAATACATAAAATATATATTATATTATATTATATTGAAAATGCACAGAAAGACAACTGCTCTGAGAAATCTTAAGACAATTGTCCATTAAATATAAAGGCTGGACTTTTCAACATGAGCCTTGCGGATCGAACCTGTTCCTTCAGCTCATCAATGGTCTTCTCAGCGTGCTTCATCTCCTCTTGCAGCTTCTCTCTCTGCTGCCGCAGCGTCTCCAGCTCAGAGTTCTTCTTCTCCATCTGCTTCTGTAGCTTCACATGCTCCTGTTTTTCTGAAGCTGACAGATCTCGCATCCTATATATGCCACAATGACAGCACTATGATTACTCAGTTCCTCTGTATATACACCTTGCACTTATGCATACATCAGGGTTCGCACGTTTTCTAGTTAGGTAGACAAGGGGGTATAGTGAACTAGCCAGACAAAGGCAGAACTGTGGCAGGCAAATTCTTCACAAACTAGGTTGCAATCATCCGATCCCATGGTCATGACCAGGAAGCAGCAGAGAGAAGGCCAAGAGCACGGAGCTGCCTGCTCACCTGACCAAAGCCTCCTTCAGCCTGCCGTTCTGCTCCTCCAGCTGCTTCACATGGTAGCTGGACGCTGCTCCGTCAGAGCCTATGGGGCGCACAGCGTTACGTCAGAATCTCAGCTATCGTACGCATTGTCGTGTCTTTCAAAATCAATGCTCAATCAATCAATCGAATCACCGGCTCGATCAAATCACTCAGTTACTCACTATCCATTGATCACTATCCATCATCACTTTATCTATCCATCCATTTGTCCATCATCCATCCATCCATCCATCCATCTAAACATGCTGAAACACTACACAGACAAGTGAAAAAACAGAACTTGATATAATGGCTGACATTCTATTTAACAATAACCTTGCTGTCTCTCTATAGTCTCTGAGACTTTACAGTATGATCACAAACTTCTAGAAGACAGAATAAATTAAATCGGGTTGAATGGTTACTCTGCATGTTGATTAAAATGCTTCAGTGAGAGATTTGTTATGATAAACTTCACCTTGGCACCATATTTAGCGGGTCCCGCTGATGGGAGCCCGTAGAGAAACACACTCGCCTTTCTCCTCTATCTCATGCTTGAGAATTTCCAGGTCCATGGTGAGCTCCTCCACCTTCTCCTTCAGGGAGTCCACCTCCTGCTGCAGCGACTCCGCCCGCTCCTCCGCCATCTCCTTGTCCAGCGTGGCCATCTCGATGGCATCCGCCGTGTCGGCCATTTCCTCCATGTAACGGTCCTTAGCCTCTAGGGCCTCTTTTGCCTCCTGAAGCAGGAGAAGGAAGGACATCCAGTCATCAGTCCAGGAACCACAATGTCCAGCATTAAATGTAATGTACAGTAGTTCACTCACCGTGTTCAGATACTGTGGTTAAGCATTAGAATGGCTAAGATGTGTGATCTAAGGGATGGTGAATGTGGTGTGATGTTTGATGCCAGGAATGGTGGTTCCAGCGACTCAGAAGCAGTGAGAATCATCACGTCCAAATCCGAATCAATGGTACTCTACCACGAAAGTGTGCTTCTCTCAAGTGAAGGGGGGGGGGGACTCTTACTGGAGGAATTTAGGTGCCTCTGACACTTGATCACAAGTGATAAGAGATTCACGCATAAACCGGTTTGTTCACTGCAGTTTTGTCAGCACTGAAGACGACCATGATGTTGTGATATCTAAGCTGGTACAGAAGTCTCTATCCTCACTAATGACCATGAACAAGCAGCCAAAATCAAGTCTCTTCCAGGGAAGCTGCACCCCCTGAAGAGCTGAGGGGGGACCTTAAAATATTGAAGGTGCTCCTTCAGATCAGAAGGATATAAGCTTTGCTGATTTGGGGCATCTTGTACTAATGTCTCCTGGCTGGCTCTCAAGGGAGCCATAGCAGGCAGGACTCATTGGGAGGTAGGATTGGGTGAGATATACATAAAATATCGTACTGTCATTATGAACATTCATACTGTTATCACGTTGAATATTTTGAGTGTCATGGTATAGCCTAAACACTTGTTATCTTGCATAATTAACAATTAAAATGCAGTATTTTTACACAAAAGACATCAAGGTGTGTTATACCTATTACATGCTAAATAAGTATTAGTAAAAAAAAATTGGTCATCATCCTAATCAGAATCTGCATATAAATTTTAGAACATTATGATAAATATCAATATTGTGAAGGAAGTGTAATATCACTTTTGGGCCCAACGTCAGACCCAACACATGCTGGAGGAAGTAAACCTCCCAGCTAGCTTGAGAAATCATGGAGATACCCCACAGCAAGCTAAAAACTGAGCCCCGAAAAAGAAGGTCTCTCTGGCCCCTTCGCAATACTCACTCTAAACAGGAAAAGCGATGTAAAGATGGATGCAAAATTAATATATTACATAATGCTTTATCATTTGTACTGATACTGTGTTATTGTGTACTGAGAAGGGTTGGTGCCCCATCCTGGGCTGTTCCCTGCCTTGGACCCCCACCCCGCAACCCTGAATTGGCCAAGCGGTTACAGAAAATGGATGGATGAATGTTATTTTGTAAGTTTTTTCTCTTGGCTTGGTCTATACGTTTGCGTCCCTCTTTTTGGCAAGTATTGCTTGGTAATTTACTAAAATCTGAAATGAGTACTTGGATAAGGCTTCTTTAATTGATTGACTAATTAATTGACTCCTTGTTAATTTTCTAGGTTTGCTGTTTGAGCTTCTGCATGGGCCAAGTTTACAGGACGTTCATTAAGAACCAGCACTACACCCATGTCAGGACACTCAGTTTCGGTGTCATGAGAATATGGGCTCTAGTATAATGGTATGAAAACACGTACCGTTAAAGGAGAACCGGCCAGGATTAAACGCTACGGTAAACGGAGCGAAGTCCATGCGAAGAAACGAAGTGTAATTATGCTAAAATGACAGAAATGTGGTCTTTCGCATTCGGTATGTCAGTTATGTCTTGTTCATTAACTAATGTAATCCAGTTAGTGTCAGAAAGTGACCTTGTCACCTATCTTCTGCCACTCAACGCGTCTACATGGGACAGACATTACTGAGCAAGGCTTTGGCGAGACACTACAGCGCACTGAAATTTAAAATTAGGTAGTTATACTTTATTTAATGTTAGCCTGGACCTACAATCAGTCTTTACGTTTCTATGCTTCCGCTTATATATGAAACGCCACCAGGAAAATCTAAAGGCATGATAGCAGCTTAATTAAAGATATATTCCAATCAAGCTCTCGGAATAAAGGCTTTATGTGTAAAAAATAATGGCACAGTTATAATTACGGAGCTTCACACTTTCATTCATTTATACAGGCTGATCTACAGTATACAGGTTGAGGAAATCAGCCTAAAGACTTTGCTTGGGAATATGACAGCAGAAGTTTACTGCTGTGAGCTCAGCTTCCAAGGTTCCCGATTCATTTAAAATCCGTTAACCACACATATACATAAATGTAAAATATTTAAGGAAGTTCAACAAACTCCATAAATAACATGTTTTTTTTCAGTTGGTAAACTGGGAATGTATGTACAAATCCATCCATTCATCCATCCATTTTCTGAAACAATTCAGGGTCGCAAGGGGTCTGGAGCCTATCCCTATGGGTGCAAGGCAGGGAACAACCCAGGATGGGCCGCGAACCCATTGCAGGGAAGTACAAATCAATAATTAGAAAATGATTTTTATTTCTAGAAATAGGAAGTAATAAAAACAGAAAAGAAAACACTGTTAGAAATGGTGTCTAATCGTGTGGGTTTCTGCAGAGCTCTGAGAAGCACAGCTGAGGGAGCCTGAGGGAGCCTGAGGGAGGCAGGAGGTGACGCGCAGGAGGTGACGCGCAGGAGGAGACGCGCAGGAGGTGACGCGCAGGAGGTGACGCGCAGGAGGAGACGCGCAGGAGGTGACTCGGAGCCCGCTACCTTTCTGGCCTCCTTAAGCTGCTTCTGCAGCTCGGCCTGCTGCTCCTGCATCTTGCTCTTCCACTCCTGCAGCTGCTCCAGCTGGATCTTGTACTTCTCCAGCTCCTTCAGCTTAGCCTTGTCCTCATTGCGCTTCATACGCAGGGTCTCCAGCTTCTCCTCCAGGTCCTTCACCTGAGCCCTGAGTGCCTCCTCCTCCTGGGAGAGGAAGGGAGGGAGACGGGGAAAGCGAGAGAGGCAAGGGAATGAGAGGAGAAAAAAGGGAAGGGGCAACAAAAGCTTGGTGCCACTTTACAGTAAGGCTGCCCATATACAGGGTTTATGAATGATTTATTATCTGGTTATTAATTAGGTTTTAACACTTTGTAAATTATTAATAGGCAATTTTAACCAAGTTATAACACTGTTTTCTTTTTATTAATGGGTTACTACCATTTACAAGTGGCAAATCAGTTTAAATTATCAGTTTAAACTGAGCTAAAGCAGGCAACAATTGGCGTAATTGCGTAATTGCTCTGAAAAGATGGGGGGGGGGGGTGGCAGGTGATAGCAGGTTAGGGCATGCCTTACCTTGCTGGGGACTGGGCGGGGCAAGATCGGA
>JAODJU010000050.1:10392819-10412621 GCA_026776725.1 Gnathonemus echidnorhynchus | reverse complement strand
TACCTTGCTGGGGACTGGGCGGGGCACGCCTTACCTTGCTGGGGACTGGGCGGGGCACGCCTTACCTTGCTGGGGACTGGGCGGGGCACGCCTTACCTTGCTGGGGACAGGTACAGGCGGGGCCCCGGGTGACAGCAGGTTGCCGCTGGGTGATGGGATGACAGGTGCTGCCAGAGGAGTTTGAGCGGGGGTGCTGGGCTCGCTGCTGCTCATTTCCCCAGCAGAGGCGGAGGCTGACCCCGAGGGGCCCGCCTTGGAGGCCGTGGAGCCAGTGGGCCGGCTGGGCTGCTGGGAGGGATTATTCATGTGAACATGGCTGACAAGCACTGCTTCACTGTATCCCATATATCCTGCCTGCAACAAAGCCCATATGAAACAAACTCCTCATAAAAAGGCAACAAGTCCTGAAACACATTTCATTCAGTGTTAAATATTCACAGGAAATGCTAAATTTAAAGTAGACGGCAACACACCTGCAGGGAGAGAAGCTCCAGCGCTTCATCTGTTGGTGACTAAACCTCTAATCCTACAGCATTAACCAATACAGGCAAAACACCCAGTAAAATTAGCGTCATTAAAGCTATTACTTGTGAAACATCTAAACCTACACAATACAAACCTTGACTAACATGGGACGTCCTTCAGGTTCACAATGCCCTTTATCTTCCACCAACTGTGGTGCTACAAGGTAACAGATAAAGGTTTTACAGTAGAACCAGTGTCCCTGCTAAGGGTTTGGAGGTAGAAATGGGCAGTTAAGAAGGACTTTAGCCACCCCACCTCCAGGTGTGAGAACGAGTGTTTATAAAGGCTCAGGCTGCATATCATTAGAAGTGTCCCCCCTCCCACTGCGGCCACAGCTTAATGAGTGTGTGCAAACATCCTGAACGTCTAAAAATCATGTGACATGGCTTTCTGTCTGGGTCACTGCTGAAGCTCTGCACATGGGCTCAGTGAACAGGGGTACGTTTCCAAAAAGCTGGAGCCATATGTCAGCAGCCATACCATCTGCAGTGCAGACTAGGTGATCCATCTGAAGCAGGTTTGGGCCTGGCCAGGACTTAGTTGGGAGACCAACTAGGAAAGCTGGGTTGCTGCTGGAAGAGGTGTTGGTGTGGCCAACACGTTAGTCCACCCTGTGGTCAGTGTGGATCCCAGTGCCCCACTGCAGTGACGGGGACACTACTGTCAAAATGGTGCCGTCCTTCAGATGAGATGTAAAGCCGAGGTCCAGATAGAGTGGTACCCTGATGTCCTGACTAAGATTGCCCACTGTGGCCCTTCAAAACTGGCCTCCTGTTCATCTTCTATATCTAGTTGGTGAATTCTCTCCTGCCCCTTCACCACCTTAGCTACAGTGCGATGAGCGTACTGGCGCAGAATGGCTGCCACCGCATCATCCAGGTGGGGGCTACACAATGCTGGTGGTTACAGTGGCTTATCGTTGGTTCTGTAAATTGCTTTGGGTGTCTTTAAAAGTGCTATATAAATGTAACACTAATTCATATATAAGTGGCTAGCGGGAGTTTTCGGGAAATGCACTGCAGATCTGCGTCTGACTGCAGTGTGCGCAGAACAGAGGTGCCCATCAGCTTTTGCTGCGGTATTTACAGGCGTCTGTGATCGATAACTTCTGCTCCAGCTGAATTGTATGTCGTGATCCATTAACCACACGGCGACGCGCATAGCACTGCATTCCGCTCTCTAGACCGCAGAAATATATCAGTACAGCAGCAGTTTCAAATTTATTGTCTGGTGCCTTGTTTTATTTGAACATATTCCCTGAGTTCATTAGTGTAATTTCGTTAATTGACTGAACAGTCAGAATAGTTGCCCTTAATAACCTTACCTTAACCTTAGTTTTCCCTTAGTAACACTGGATGTGTTTAAAAATTCAGACATGTACACACGTGTGCAGGATATGTTGCCATGTGATGACCACCATGTGTTTATTCATCATTTATGGAAATAACAATGGGATGACGATGCACAATTATGAACAAAACAAAGAAGTTGCCTTGAATCACAGCATCGCAATCTGTGACCAAAGATCAGGCAAATAAAGCATGTGTCACTGGGCTGGAGCCCACCTTCCCCCAAAATAATCCCCTACGCTGGGTATGGAGCTCACCTTGGTGCGCCTGGTGGTGGTCTGCAGGAAAATAGGAGGGTTTGTGCCGAACAGAGTCACAGGGAGGAGAGGTTAGGCACACAGACAAATAGGCAGGTTGGCAGGAAGGCAGACGCACAGACGGACGGAGAAGCGGAGGGGAAGAACCAGTCGCAGGAGAGATGGCGTGGAGCAGAAGGAGAAGAACATAGTCGGGGTTAATAAAACCAGGCCTTACCCACGAAAAGCCCCAAAGAGCTGAAAGACCACCACAATAATGTATTAACTAAAGAAGGGCTCATTTTCACACAAAAGTATTGGTTATCTGAACTACTCATTGCGGCGCCAGACTTCTGATTCTCTACGTTTCATGGTTTGTCATTCTCCGTTTGTCTGTCCTCCCATAAACAGACGATACAAACAAGCCCCAAGCTATCTGCACCGACTGGCCATTATTCCTGCAGAGCTTCTCCACAGTCCGCACGCAAAAGTCAAAACTATCAGCTATCAGATATCTATTCTAAACTAAACCATCAGTTCCAAAGACAAGTGAGGGGCCCAGATATGGCTGGCCAGCTAACAGGGAACATTCCCAGAACTTTAGTAACGTTATGGGAAGGTCTTCGCAACGTTGGCAGAGAACACTTTACTGTAACGTTATGGAACGTTATTTCCACGTTTCACACAAGGTTCTGTCAATGTCAGCACGATAAAATTACTTGAACATCCTTTTTACACAATTAATACTGCATTATAATATATTTTATGAAAGTGTGATATGTGTATAAGGTATAAGCATCACACAGCCTCGAACCGGTGGCCTTTGAGGTGTAAAGCATCAGTGCTACCCACTTCTCGATGATGCTCTAAGGCTGCTTATATATCATTATTCTTAAATTGTAGTAGTTACTACTACCACTAGTACAGGGATAACCAAGAAAATTAGAGACTTTGAACGTTTCCATAACTTAATTGTAACATTTGATAACCGTTACCAGATCAAAATGTTGTTAGCGGGCTGGGTCAGATGCTACTTTTCACAGACGCTGTTGCCCTGAAGACCTGTCATTGTCACTGGAGCTGGACTGGTGTAGCATATGCTGATAAGAACAACGACTGGTACGAAAATCAGCTGCTAATGGCTTCATTGTGTTTTCAGCGGCAACAGCCTCTAAGTACAGAGAGGATGGAACATTCTCCTGATGTGACACCACTGCCTATCCAAGTCTACTACACTACCTTTACTAAAATACTAAAATAAAATAGTCAACTTGTATAGGGTATTAGCTAACATTTACATTAATTAAATTAAAAACTTCTGTGTTATATGTTAACCAAAAATATAAAAATTAATCGGTTTCTCTTTATGGGTTTCAGAGTTATTTGAGGTCTCCAAAATGCTGACATAGTTCACAGTTCCTAATAAATTAGACCAACATGAGAAATGACTTTTCCTTGAGGTAAAATTTCTAATTTCTGAATAGCATAAGTTACAGTGTGATTAACTCTAAAGAGTTTAAATATTTGAGATTTCCAAATGGTCTTTCCAAATTTTACAAATTTCATGAAATATGAGAGAAAATGAACTGTGTTAGTTGGTGACGCCTCCCTTATGAGGAAAACAACCATAAGACATTTGCATAGCTGGATTTTCATATTCTTTGACTTTTATATTCTTTTAATAATTTCCACACTCAAACTTCCAACACTTTCTCTAAAAAACATTTTTTGCCTCTTCAGTGCAAGGCACTAATTAGATTACATTCAGTTTAAATTTGCTTCATACTTTATAGTGACAACAAATTAGAGATGACAGTCATTGTGACTAATCTGAGTGAAATATTACATTATCTTTTTGACTTCAAATACACGAATATTGTTATCCGGCTTCAAAGCTTGGAATATTTGAATGATGGCAAGGCAAGGAAATCATTGACTCCACACCAAAAACATGCCGTACATAAGACTGGTGCTTTTTTGTTCGTAAACAATTCACGCTATCGAGAAGATGTAGCTAGTGCGGCTGCAGCATGCAGAAGTTCACCGACTCTCCCACTGACACTTAAAGTATCTTAGACGATTGTCCAGCAGGTCAATCACATAACTGACGAGGGCTGCATGCCAGTGAAAATGACAAATGAATACATGACACAAACATATCACTACAAAAGCAAATTAATAGCAAATATAAAATATATGACGAAAAAAAACACAACAGAGTCTGGAGTCCTGAGCATGTTACTAGAAAGCACTGCAAAAATCAAACCTATGAGCCAATAACTGCCCCTCCCCACCCATGCAAAAACCCATCAGTAACACAATCATTCACAAACAGAAAAGGCAAAGGCACCCTAAATGCGTTCACGCAACACACACTGGTACCACGGACAACCACCACTGGGACCAAATGAATGATGGAGAGATGACAAATCAGCCGTGGCGGAAATAAAAAGAAGAGTAACTAGTACCTTCCGTGGCGCTGGCGTCTGTCTCATCATATTTGCAAAAAAGGAGAGATGCAGGTAGAGATAAACAGAGAGACCTTCAGTCACAATCACATTGAGCGGGCGAGAGGAAGACGGATAGATGAAAGGCAGCAGGAAGACGCTAGTAATCCCGGAACAATGCGTGCTTAGCGTAAGGCATGGCGCCGGCCGATTAGCTAAGAAGTGATGCTGCTGGCCGATTCCCAGGGGAAATCCGCGCGCCGCCGTCCAATCGCCGGCTATTGTCTGTCCTCTCGCACCAGCACCTTCTGTTTTCTCTCTAGAAAGCTACCATCTTGCTCTGCCTTTCCGCAGGCCCCCTTCCCTGCACCTGCTCACAGAAGAAACCCCCGCCCCCCAACCGTCTGCTGTGATTCTCCAACCACTGCCCTAGAAGGCCATTACATCACCACCTCCGCCCCCCCCTCCCATCTTCTCTCCAGACAGAAATAAAGACAGAGAGTGAGAGAGCGAGAGAGACAGTGAGAGAGGAACGGAGACAGAGAAAGGATTGCACTAGCTATTGATTCATGCAGAAAAAAAGCATTGGGGGGGGGGGGGGGGAGCTGGCAGGATTGCAAGCCCCCGTAGTATCCTAGCAACACACCTCTTCCCGCGACTAATTAGAATGGGCTATAGGAGTCTGCCAATAGCAAAAGGAAGGTCACGGGGCTTGAGTTGAGCACCTGTATAATTCTCTTTGTGGGTGCACATAGATTTATGTGCCTGCATGAGTGTATAAATATCTCAGAGTGTTGTGCTGCATTTACCGTTGTTGTTATCTGAGGATAGCTAGGCAGAGGGGGCAGTTGGGGGGCAGCCAGAATTGTGATGATTTTTCTTTTCTAAGCCCACCGATACGTGTGAGGTTCAGAGGTGGCTGAACATGTGGTGCAGCGGTAAGTGGCTGTCAGGCACAAGACGTCAACAGGCTTCACATAATGCCGACTCCCATACTCCAGACCTTGCCCTTTAACAAAAGTCATCCTGACAGAGAGTTTATTTAAAGCATGAAACATCTGTAGGAACTACATCTGGATATGACAACTGGAAGGAAGCTGATGACTGTCGCAGTGCTGGCAGACACTATATCAATGTAGCTCCATGAACTAAAATGACTTTGAATAAAAATTGCAACATCATGATTAAAGCCTTACTGAGTATTTCCTGTACACTTTCTCACATCTTTACCATAGCAATAAAACGGTATCTAACTAAATACAACCTTATGAGAGTAAAGGCACGATTTTCAAATTCATTGATGTTTTCCTAAGTCAAACCATTTTCCTTTTCTCCTAATTTACCTTGATTAACATACAGCTCAAGGTAGCACTGAAGAGCGGTAGCAGGGAATCTGAAGACTTTGAGAGAGAACTTTGCCACAAAAGCCAAACGTTTATGGTCAAAAACATGTATACGATGAAAAACTGATATATCATCTGCTGAGGCAAAGAGGAGGCTATGGGAAGAGATCGCATGGGAAGTTTTATTTTCAATGGGAAGGACACACTTTTCATATAACTGCAGGGACAGACCACTTCAGGATTCAGGAAAGCAATAATCATTTCAAAAAAGCAGAAAAAGGATTAAAAATCTGTGGCGGTTGGTTAGCAGAAAAGTATTTTGGTTGCACACATTTCGTTTTTCATCTATTTAAATTAGTTTTTAAAGGGATCAGAAGCTACCTGCTGACTCGCAGCTGGAATATTTTGCGTCGCGTGTCACAATCCATTCATTCATCCATTGTCTGTACCCACTATTCCGGAGTCTATCCTGAATACTATGGGCGAAAGGCAGAGAAGAACCCAGGGTGGGGCACCAACCCACTGCAGGGCGCATAAAAAAATAATCCCAAAATTTTTTGGACTAAATGAAAGAAAAAAAAAATAAAATAAAAAAAAATGAGAGATACATAAATGAGATTTGGAGAAAACCAAGTCTTAAAACCTTTCTGCATACTCCTGGGAAGCGCCATCGAACAGGAAATAAAAATGAAACTGATCCCCTACCATTACTCCTCTTTGTACTTGTCGACAGAAGGTGGAAAATCTAGCCCAGCTACAAAGTGAGCAGCATCAGGCCAGGCCCACGGCTCCCGGTGGACAGACGGCGGTTCGGCAGATGGCTCAAGTTGCGGAATTAACCCACATCAGCAGAGCAAGAAGGCAACGTTGAGGTGGTGCAGGAAAAACACTGCTGCGGTAGGACTGGCTGGGTGCCGCTGACAGGAGGGTTAGAGAGATGCCCACGTGAAGGTCGGGGCCCTTATTTTTCATGCCAACCTGCTGATGATAAATTCTGTCAATGAAGAATCTCCCTGTAGGTAACCAAACCCTAAACTTGTAACATGACCTCCATCTCTACAATGCCCAATGCTATTATGGCCAAGGAATATGCCCCATGACATCATACACGGATCACGTAGCAGCTGACTGCCTGTATTATCTGTCTAATCAATAATCTATGTCAAGGGTTCTCAAAATGGTTTTTGGGGACCTCCAGAAGGTCCAGGTTCTTGCGCTCTACCAGCTCCCAGTAAGGTTGAAAAACACTAGAATCCTCATTTGGGGAAAAAAAAATGTATTACTTCTTAATTATCACTACTCTGCATTTTATGAAGCCCACCAAGTCTCAAAATCAATGTGCACAAGGTAAAAATGCATTATACTGTGTGCACAATTGCTTACAGAATTACTTTGTGCACACAAGAAATTAGTCAAACTTTAAAGCAACGGGCACCAACCCTCCTCCTGAAGATATACTTAGTATCTCCATTGTGCAATAAATGACCACTTAATGTCGTGCACTGTCCCAAAATGAACTGCTTAAAGCATAGTGTCTTATTTAGTTTTAGAGTTATTAGCCCATTTATTTATTCCAGTGTACACTAAATGTATAGACTGTAACTGGAAATAATTATATATGGAAAAACATAATCTGAAAATCCAAAAGGTGTGCATTGTCCCCCAGTCAAAGCATATTTTATTAGATGTATCTGTCTCATGTTGCTTTAGAGTTATTATAACAGTTATTACACCCTTTGTGCTATGAATGAGCAGCCTGACTGTAAATTAATGTGAATCAATGCAAACATTGAAAAATGTATTAAAATTTGACAGTAAAGGAATCTGCAAATGGAAGGGATGTCCAAGAGCTGCCATTAACTCAAAAGGCTTAATCGATGTCTCATTACAGCTGAAATAACCTATTTTTGTAGCTATCACAAAAATTTCTGTCTGTACATTGGACATCAAGAATTTGTGATTAGAAACCGCCTAGCTTGCCACATTCAGAAAACCGAATATAGGACATGAGGCTAACTTTACCTTAATGTAACATTAATGTAAGACATTCCAAGATTGAAGTACAATTTTATGAACGGTACTCATCGCTCCATGTTCACAAAAGTGTGCTCAATACCCTGATCATCCATCCATCCATCCATCCGTCCTCTGACACTTATCCAGGGCAGCAGTCTAAGCAGGGTAACCTTATTATCTTAATATTATATTGAGCGCACAAGATGTTATCCTGTTCACACGAGATTAAAAAAAAAATCCCATTTTATGGGAGCTTTGTGGCTTTTCAGTTTTGTTTTATAAAACGTTAAGGACAAAATGAAGCCAAACGAACTGACCAGTAGCTGCTGGCTTTTTCAGTGTTAAAGCTGAGGAACAGATAAAAGAGGAATAAAGGGAGATACCTGATCTGATTTTCATCAAGGTATGACATGTCATACATACTTCTACTGGTCTTTTGGCACCTGTGCCGTTCTGCGCTGCCAGTTAATTGTAGACCATCTGTTTATCCGCATAATTCATGTCTATCTTGTCTCAAAAGCCATCGCTTGAATTTCTTTGGGTGATGGACTGTTCCACATACACACAGGACACTGCTGAGGTTGAAAGGCACTTAAATCCCACAAGCGCAATCCATGGCCCCAGGCCAGTAAAATCATTTAATCACCTGCGAGATCATGTAAGAAACATTAGCTATCACCAGGATTCCTCTAGACAACTGATAATAAGGAAAGAAACCATACTATTTAATACATGCAATGTATAATATAAAATAATATAAGAATATTGTGCCGTACCACACCTTGCAAAGCCTTGGTGATGCTTTTTTACACTCATGATGGACCTGGAGCCATGTTAGGATTTTTGACCACTTGTAATAAAGATTTAATCAATATTCAAACATTCATATACATTCTACTTATGTAAAATGCATCTCTGACAGAATATTACTTCCTTGTGGTGAATGAGACGATGCACCTTTGGGCCCTAAAAAAAGAGAGTCAGGTTCCTAGCCAGAGAGGCAAGCAGCAAAGTTCACACGAATGCAGGCAAAGCAAAAAGGGGATTCAGACTCCAAGAGAGACCAAGATGTTCCCTCGTCAGATCAGAAGCATTTCAATAGCTAAACATGATACGCAGAAGTTAAAGCACATTTTTTTCCCCACTTTATTTCCATGAACATTACTGGACTTGAATGCAGATAACACACCATGCCTCAGTGAGCAGTAAATTAAGCAGGAACTGTTCAACTGGCTAATATTTCTAATATTGTGTATCTGCTTAGCCTGTTGTAATATGCCTGTGGTACCTGATTTCACAGCAAAACTCTGGAGACCTGCTTTTATCTCCAGTCTCTAGTAGACACTATGTTTACTATATCTAGCAGGGTTGGTGCCATTCCAGAATACATCGATCAATTCCAGTACAACTCAGGAAATGGAACTGGAGCTGGGATTGGAAAAAAAAACTACAAGGAACAGAACTGAATTTGAATTTCAGGGAGATTTAAGTTCCAACTCCAGTTCCATTTCCTGATTTGGACTGGAATTGATCAATGCATTCCGGAATGGCCCCAACCCTGATATCTAGCATACCTGCCTAGGAATACAAAGAGGTGAAATATTCTTAATGCTATCCACCAGCAGCACTGAAATTTTAATGCTCTGGTTCAGGATAATCATAAGTCACACAGGTGCGTTGTGTGGTTCACTGGGTCAGGATGCTGTGTTCATGATCATGAGGTCACTGGCTCAAATCCCATCCTTGGTAGAGTGACTACATTGTTGAGCCTCCAAGTAAGGTTCTAAACCCCCAGTGGCTCCAGGGACTGGCTGACCCTGATCTGTCAAATCTATATTTGCATAAAATTGTCTGCTAAAGATGCCCAATCCCTAAACCTAAATGTGCAATTGCAGAGAATGGTCTACTGACTCTAGTGTGGTGGGCGAAACTATGGACCAATTAAAAAAAATCCTGTTGCATCTACATTCTGTAGAGAGTATAACTGACCATTCCAGGTATATAATCCTAAAATAACGGACCCTTGCTACTACAGAGTGGGATTGCCGTTAATCAGGGCTACCAGAATTCAGCATCAGTGCTCTGCGCTACGCTGTGACGTCTCTGCGGGTGATGAAGCGACAGAGGACGCCAAGGACAACTGTGTGGGGGAGGATCACCAGAGATAAAAACCAGAGGTCGCCAAATCGACCAGAAAGCTTCTACTAGCTGCAAACCCGAAGGACCCCGGCAGGGAGGGGCCCTTATTCCAGACGGCACCAACTAGATGACCCGCGGTTCCACCTGCAGCTCCCATAGATGCTCACGGTTCCGTACACTCACAATATATTCAACAAAGTAAGACAGAAAACAAACTAAGATCACAGTTCTTATTTATTCCTTTTAGGCACGTACATTTATAAGAACACTGTTTTCAAACCATTTCTTTTTTTCTTGCAATCTTTTCTATATTCTGACTCCAGGGCAAAATGCAAAACTAAAATCTCAAAGCAAAACTAAGATTACGCCTACTGGGCCCTCTTGCGTTAACATTAATAAATAATTTTGTGCCATGATGCACTGTAATATCCCTATAATGCGCATCATCATATTTCTGAATTACAAAATATCATGCCACGGAGCATTGTTACACCCTAAGTCACCTTCCTTTACTCCTTGTCTACGCTCTGGCATAATCCAGTATCTCTGTGCTGTCACTTGTGAAACTTTCTGTTTCTGGTGTGTTTAACTGCTAACTGTTAATCACTACTATTCACAAGCTGTAAGGTGGGGGGGGGGATCCAATCAACACCCTAAAATTCTCATTTAATCATTTACCAAACTGAAACTAGTAATGTGAAGTGAATTCTAGGAAACAAGAACCATGTTCTATTAAATGATACCCTCTTAATAAAGACTGATACAGTTCTGTACATTAGGCTTGGGCGATTTGACGATATTGGTTTTCGACAATGACGCACAAGTATCCTGGCATCGGGGTCTCACAGTGACTTAGGCCACACACAAAGGAGGATAACAGAATGATTAGGATGCGTCTTTCAGTTCAGCCTTACAGCCTACATTTCTGATGCAGCTTTTGAAAACTCATGGTCATTAAAGTTCAGCGTTTCAGAAGTATTACCCATTGGAGTAATAGTCTGTTCGCTGATCTCGCAAGTTGGGAAGCTCGACGTTGTCACATCAGCGACAGCCGGGATGGCAGCCATTCAAGTGCAACCTCCTTAGTGGGAATTATGAGCCTCCCAGCTCATGTGGACGGACAAACCAGAGAAGCGCTGGTAGTTCCCTTTCAAGATAAGGAAATTGGTGACGGCCACATCAACAGAGCCTCTTTCATTTATGGGAAAGAATGGTCTTCAGAGACTATAACCAAACCCTGAGATAACAAAAGAGAACCATCTGCACATTTACAGTGTTTGATAAACTAGCTATTATACTATTAATTAGTTTTAATTAGTCCTTCACCATATCTCCAAGCGCAAGAAGCCCATTACTACAAGAGACAACATCTGTTATGCCCATTTTCACTTTTTTAACTCCTCATAGACATCCAAAAGGACACTTTCAACTTGTTTTAAATTAAAATTTTTACTAATCAATAAATTAAATGTAGAGCCGGAGGCATTGATGCTTGTGTGTTTGGGTGGGGTGGGTTGGACGCCCAGGCCTACTGTACATAAGGAACTTCAAAGTGGATGAATACTGTCATCCCACCTCAGTCCGCCCTTCCACAGGGAACCTTCTCTCCAAAGCCAACCCTCATCTATAACGTCCTCAAAGTGTACAATGAAACATGAAGTTAGACAGACACAACCACAAAATACGTTTTATTTTCTAGTCTTGTTTGGGCTTTGTTTGCATAGGAGGGCTAGAATATTATGTATTACTTTAATCTATCTTATTAAAATCCTAGTGTTGAGCTGAATATCGGTAAAACAGCTGATACAACTAAAGTCACTATGCAAGGATTTCCTTTAGGTGATTAATAAAATAAAACCACCAAACCCAGTTACAGTCTCCATTTAGAAACGGACAAAAATAAATCTAAGACACTTGTACGATTTGAACGCCACTGGACGGAAGCAGACGGCAAAACAGAGACCAGGATCTTGAGCCAGCCAAGAGAGAGCAAGCAGCCCAAAGCACGGGATGGGAGGAGAGGCGCAAATGGCGGCAAAGGGAAGGGAGGAAGCCAGTCGGGTTTGCAGGAATTTCCACACACAAGCACTCACACGCCCACTCCGGACTGAAGAGGTGGCTGAAGGAGCTGGCGACTGGACACGCCAGGATGTCAGACCATGTAACAGCTGGGGATTTCAGTGCGGATGCATTTTTGCGAACCTGGTTGGGTGGGGGTCAGTATGATGCGTGACTTGCCGATGGGCTGTGGAATCAGAGGTACCGATGTTTCCTCGTGAGTCTAGGCACTGCGGCGCAATTCGAGTAAGTGCTGCAGTAGCAGGGGCCAGTGAGGCAAGCCAACTGCACACAAGAAGAAGTAACCTTACACCCCTCTGTCCCTGTAGCTGTTACTGCTTATATCCGCATGCTAACCACTGCACTAAGGTGATAGCTTAGAGGGCAGTGAATGTGCAGCACTAAAGCTCCCACTAAGCTAAGATCTCTCACTGCTACAAGCGCAGAACTTATGAATATCATATACAGGACCAGTCAAAAGACTAGACACAACAAGATAACAACCCTAAGTACAACTCGAGTTAAAGTATTATCTTGTAAAATCAAGGAAAGAGATGGAGTGCTGTGACAGATGACCTGGCCCAACAATCCCTCAACCCAAACCCTATAGAGCTGGTTTGGAATGAGCTGAACCGAAGAGTAAGAACATGATAGCCAAATGGTACCCAGAAACTCCTTTGGGACCACTGGAGAAGCATCCAGGCGGCTACACCCAGATGCTGGTTGGAAGAATGCCAGTTTGCAATGCCGTCATCAAAGTCCGCTATTTTGAAGAGTCTAAAATTTGAGAAAATGTTGAAATGCTGAACACTTCTCTTGGTCATTGCAGTATTTAATATGGATTACTTCATTGCCTCAAGGTATTTAACTTTACACTGAATAACACAGCTAAAATGGAGACAAATGCATTAAAAGCTGGTGTATCCAGAATTTTGACTGGAACTGTACGATAACCCCACATTAACAAACTGCTACTGGCCAAATTTCAGCTCTTGGCTTAATCTGGGTATAAAGGGGAAGATAACAAGCACACAGACACAGACACACACCTGCAATCATAGGAAGCAGGATACTAGGTCAGGGTACAGGGTCAATAACGGGCAGACTGCGGATGGAGAGGTGAGCAATGGATGATGCCCCAATGCCATGCTTAGGGCCAGTCTAGGACTCAACCACCACAATCACCACAGGTAGGGAAACGTGCACCACCTTCTTGGCCTTCACTCCTCGCTGTGTAGTCAGGCAGAGGGAGGGAGCGCAAAGTTGACATATTAGAGGCTGTTGTCCGAGTTCTTTTAGGTGGTGTGAGCGGCGATTACACACTCTTCATGACATTTAAACACACGCGTAGGCTCCAACAGGAACGCGACACTTGAGTCCTTTCACGATGATTGCCATGCCAAAATCAGTAAGTACAGTAAGACATAAGGTTTGTAATATTCACACTGATACAACAGTCATGATGAACACACAAAAAAATGGGGTAGGATCTGAAGACTATGCTATACTTTACTGTACTTTGCTAAACTATGCTATACTATACCATATACTATACCAGTGATTCTTAAACTATGTGGAATGGACCCTCGCCAAATATTTGGGAGGAGTTGCAAGATTTTTCATCAGAGGACTGACCCTGCCCCTCCCCCCATGTCCACAGTTGGCAAGATTTGTTGTGGGGGACCATCCCGCACTCTTGAAAATGTTATTGATACGGTCGTAGTAATATATTGGCTAATTTTATCATCGGGGATTATCTCCCTCCCCCGCAATCAAAAGAGATTGCAAGACTTGACCAATGATTTGGTCAATGAGTTGCTCCAGACAAAAAGTTTGAGAGACAATGTACTACTCCATACTATACTACACTATACTACGCTATGACTAAAACAGCATAATGAAAGAAATCACGCAAACAAGCTGCTTGCAAATGTTTGCATGGCAGCTTTGTAGATGGAAATGAGGGTGACAGATCTGTATGTGGAAATGCTAATCAGATTTCTTCTTTGACTCATGCATAAATCTAAAAACAATTTTTGTAAATATTGCAACATAGCCTTCAAAAGGTAGACAGTAGGGTCCAGCAATACGAATAAAAATTATAATCTAATTGTAGTTATCAATATTACATTCATTATTTTATCACTTAAAATTAATTTGTACAGTTATTTTTTTTCTATTTTTCAATGCAAAATTGTCTATTAATTATTTATTAACAATAAAAAAGTTTATTGTTACCACTATGTTAACATCTGCTTGTCACATGATCTGAAGGCTGTTTTACGGGTCTAGTTTTTCCCCTTTTTTTGCCCCTTAACTATGAACATAAAGTTATAATGAAGTTACAATTTAAGTTTTTTCAAATACTGAAAAAACACCTTGCAACAAACTGTTCTCACTGAGTTGATCATTGTCTGCGAAATGCAATACAATTAATCTGAAATGCTACTATCCATACTCTACAGAAACAATCATTATTATTGGTACTATTGCCGTTTTTACCAAATACTTTAGGTATGTTTTGCAAGACACTTGGATTCTAAGTCTAATGTTCCAGTATTTAACTGACTTAAGCATGTCTTTCAAGCTTTACAAAGAACAGTTGCATTCCAGATGTCCGATTATTGACAAACATTTTATCATTTTTCTAGTTTGATACGGTCGTGCTGTTCTTATTATTATTAGTAATGCTGATATCACTCAATATTATTCAATAATAAACTATAAATATCACTACACTCTATTTGGGCGACTGGAATATCACTGAAACATACAACATCCAGGCCAGTATCTGTCAGTTTACTTTTTGTTATTCTTATACCTGTTGACTTTTATCCCTCCTCCGATACCAATTTCTTAATATTCTGGGGCAAACTACACAGCTGAAAAGAGGGATGATGATGTAATGCAGCAGGCGTTTCAATCAGCAGTGAGCCTGATAGGTGACCTGAGGGAAGCCGGAGATGACTCATCCAGGCAGACAGCCAGAATTCCCATGATTCATCTGGGTAGCATGACCTAGCTGGTCCAATCAAAAATGGAAGGGACTCCTTAACAGGCATAAAAGCCTGTCTTGATTTGGGAGCAAAATTTGGAGATATATAATAAACATAGAGCAATACATCTGTGCCAAAATAAATTCATTATATTTAATTTAATAATTGTAAGTTTATTTCACAATTATGCTGTTGAAATGCACTTGTGGTGGCAGCATGTAATTAAATTCTACTACAGTTTAGAGTTTTTGGTGCACATCTAAATAAACTCAGAATAAAGAATTAAATAGCACATTATTATAGTATTATATAAATTATTATAGGAATGTGTATGCATGATCTTGCTATTACAGACTGTCCCCAACTTAAATATTGGTTCTGTTCTGACAGACATGTCGCATGTCGAAATGGACATATCAGAATAGGATGATCACGCCAACTTACAGGTGTGAGAATGAGACTGGGAGATGTGTGTGAGGCTGGGATGCTCATATCACCATACAGTACAGTACTCTTCCACCACAGCTATCATACGCCATGCTAGGCACACAGGGCTGAAGCCAGGATTTTTAAAATACCAAGTTCAAAAGTGTTAGCCCTTCTTAGGTGTGCCTGTAATGGGTCGTGGTTAATGGAGCTGCAGAGAAGATACTGAGGACTTCACCTAGGTGTCCTCAGTGGTAGATGGGGGCATGTACATCATATTTTCTTTTTGGAAGGGGTGTAATGAATAGACAGGGGCTATCTGGGTTGGTTTAGGTTATAGGGCTTAAAATCTCAAGAAGCGTCCCAGATCTACAAAGCTTCAGCTGTATGTTGTGAGTCGACTTTATATACATCTCATACTGTATATATACAGTCTTAAGCAGTCAAAGAAAATGTTCAAATAATCTTCATGTGTATGATGTCAAAGTTGGTCTGCTTATAAATCCATTTGCAAACCTCAACTGCAGATCCTCACTCCAGCATTAGCAGCAACCATCCAGTACATCAGTGTATTTGTTGACTCGACTACTAGCTCACCATCTTTGGCTAATCGATACCTCAGCTTTTTAGCAGATTTAATTAAATTAATTGAGCGGGTGGTGAAATTCAAGTAATGCACGGAATGGCTGGAACTGAAGTGGTGTTCTTCTAGCAACCAAATCAGTAACAGTATCAGTAACATTTTGGAGAACATTATTACTAGTTTCTATTGTGTTACCATTAATTTGCATACGTTCTGATATTAAATTGTAATTTTTTTTGAGCAAATATACACTTACAACCCAGATAAACAGCATTAAACATTTTCTTTGACAGCCTAAGACTTTTGCACAGTACTGTATGTATACTTTACATATCTTAAAAATAGGCTGGCAAATTTAACGATCTTCATGTGTAAAACTATACCATGTCTGTCCAGGTATGTTAACTTAACCTTTTCAAAACAGTCATCCCAGTATTTACAGTAATCATCCAATATACCTCCATATTTGGTGACTCTACTACAAACATACCATAACTAATTAATTAGGTAAATAAATTTGATTTAAGATGTTAGTGAAACTTAAATGTATGGAATGGCTGAGGTGCCCCTGAAGAAACAATTTAGGAAGATTCCTGTTTTTCACTGCACTGAACATAGACTAGTTCAACCAGAACAATAAAACACTAAAATGTGTAAAATTCTCAGTTTACAGAATAGGAAATCAGTGTCAAAATGTTGCCTTGGGGCATTGAGAATTATATTGGACAAAATATAATGTACATTTAGAGATCTTTCTGTCTAACCTATTGGACAAGCTTTGATACTGTATTGTTCCATGTGGGCGCGATATGAAACGGCAGGAAAGAAAACTGAAACGAATAAGACGCAGAAACGCAATGATGCAGCTGATTGTTGGTTACAGCACCCCCTCTGTTGGACAGAAAAATAATTTCAACCTCCTCTTAACTGTTCTTTGGGATTAAAAATAAAGGAGGGTACAGGGCAGTAGGGGGGAGGAACAGTGGTACAGCACTACATCCCAACACAAGAAAGGAAGAGGCAGGTTCTTGTTAAATTAAAACTATAGTAATGAAGAGGCCTGTGAAGGCTTGACAACGGTTCATGACAAGCATGATCGTGCCAGTTGAAAATGATGGGAACCACATCCATACAAACAGTAACGGCATCCATAATTTCGCACTGCAAAAACACTACTCTCAGGAACCTGTCGGGCCTGACGAAATTTCCTGTTGAGATCACATGTATTCACTCAAGCAAAAAAACAGTATTTTATCAATATTACAGCATGGAGATAGCATCCTGTACTCACCAGCTTGCTTGATTTTGGCGTCTCAGTAACCTCTGTTGGGACAAAAGCAGGAAAAATTAACAAACAGCTTCTTTTTATAGCAGTGCGGTTTACTGTTGCAACATAAAAGCTTCATAATTTTGTAGAGCGCTCCTTTTCCAGAAATGGATCGCTCATTACTGGGAAGTAATGAGTTGATTAGAACAGACTTTCACAATAAATGTTCTAAATAGTTTGTAAATTAAACTAGTCTAACATGACATTCTCCCCCACTAATATGATCAAGTCAACAGCAGAAGTCTAAAATCAGGAAACATTAACCCCTTTTGTTGTTGGGTGATACACCCCACCCAAAGGGTCAGAAAAGTCTGTGAACTGTAATCTTGCACCAAAATATAGAGGGTTTGTTCAGTGAAAAATTGATCCATGGTGACCACAAACAGCCACCCTGTAGCAGAAGGCCAGCAGGGGGTATTCAAGGTATTAGAACGGTGACTGAGCCCTTTGGGTGGCCAGGACCTATTCTCACGTGAGCTCTCCGCGCAAATGAAATCCTTCAGATGCTGAAAGGAATGAGATTTTTCAAAAACGGCTGATGTTGCCGAATGACCTACAGATCTGATTACTGGTGGATCATTATGATCTTGTGGGCTTACAGAATAAATTCTGGTAGAGGTCACATCTTATTTTACAAAACATACAAAAATATTAGTGCTCGATACATAAATAAGTCATATACCATATACACCATATACCAGTCATATACCAAGTGTTGGTAAAAATGATTAAGCACAGCAATATCGCAGATAATTACTGTACTGTGCAAAACTTATAGTCAAAGAAAATGTTTTAATGATGTTCATGTTCAAACTATGACATTATGTCTGTAATAGGAGGATAGTGTAACCAAGTGTACTCTTACTCAGTTCGAATGTGTTATTAATAGTGTCTGCTGTGTGTGAGAGAGAGCTAGAGCATTCAGTTTCAGCATGACAGAGGACGCGCGACTGGATAACCGCACGCGCACACTGCACTGAAAGCAGTTTGAACTCCCGTGGCGTGCATGTGACCCCGCAGCATCGTGAGGGAGGGTGCGCAGGCAACATGTCATTCGGTAAGACAAAGTAAAGATCATTATCTGTAAAGAACGTTCCGAAACAGCGACCTGCTATAGCGTCTGGAGTAAAGATAATAGTATGACACGTTACATATAGGCGTAGGCTAGGCTACTCTGGCCATGTTAAAGGCTGGGTTTCTTTCATGATATGACTAATGGGCTAGATTGTATTAGTACTGTATACTAATGTTTCACATAATGTAATTAAAAAATAATACTAAAAAGTTTATGAAGGAGACTATGGAAACATTTCAAACCAAATTTGGATATCAAAACAAGTATATTTGATGTTGGCTTGTAATGGCGTGTTAATATCAAGCATTTCTCTTTCATATTTATCTTTATATGTGGTTATAAATAACCTATAATTACATGCTTCATATACCCATAATATTTTACTGCTCTGTAATGTTCTTATGATATAGACTTAAATTCATTCAGTAAGGCACATTCATACAACAGCTCCACTTAACTTGCTGTAACCTAAACTATAAGTTAATTAATATGAATCCTCATTTAACACTGCCTATCTAATGTGTGATTGATGAGACCCCCTCACCCTCGGGTCATGGACCTCACTATTTTTCACACCCTGGCTGCAGCCTTGCTCCCAGTCACCTCACGCCGCATCAGGAACATTCCTTTCGGAGAGCTGTTCACCAGGTATTTCTTCCACTTATCCATCATCAACTGCCCATGTTATCCTGGACTGTCTTGGACATTGTTGCTAGTGTTCATTGTTTAGTGTTGATTGTTTAGTGTTGATTGTTTAGTGTTGATTGTTAGAGTTGTAATTTACTATCGTAGTCAGGGAGGGGGAGTGCCTTGTGTACGTGATTTCGTTATATGGTGTGTTTTTTATACATCTGCATTATAATTTGGAGTATGCGAACACGTTTTTCCAATAAAAGGGTCTTTTGGAATTACATAAATGAAAATGAAGCCTCAATATGGGTGTACTCTACCAAAAAAAAAAAAATCTAAATTCTGACTGTGAATTTTTAAGTCTTGGTCTTGTTTTGGTCTTGATTAAAAGTCTTGGTCTTGTCTTGGTCGGGATGGGTCTTGATGCCAAAAGAGATGGTCATGAACACATCACTGCCAACAAGGCGCCAGTGACTTTTTGGAGAACAGAAGAAAATCCTGTTTTTATTGTGTTATTATTGGTGGCAGTATGTATGATGGTGGCAGCCTAATGCTTTATGATCTGTACTCGCCAGCGAGCCCCACCCCCAGGCCTGGCTCCAGGGGGGGGCCCCGGGGACCCGCGTCCGGGCAAGGGAAATCGTGGATCCAT
>JAODJU010000050.1:10346866-10369694 GCA_026776725.1 Gnathonemus echidnorhynchus | reverse complement strand
GGGGGGGGGGGGGGGGGGGGGGGGGGTGTAAACGAGAGGATGACAGTGCAACAAAAAACTGATTATTGCGGTCAGCAGCGACAGACAGGAATGGGGACATCACTGCAGCAACGACCGTCGTTAGAAGGACAGCGGGTCAGATGAAAGGTTAGTGTGATACCTCACCCCACATTACCCGACCTCACCTGTGAAGGTACAATTAACTGCTCCTTGTTTACAGGCAAAACACAATTTTAGATAAGCGGTTTTTGGTCTTAGTTTTAGACACGCTGCTGAGTGCATAAAATATGACAATATTATTAACTTCTATGTAACACAGCAATAAAGGCTATAAAATTAAACATTACAGGACAGCATGACAGGATCAGCTGTACATTAAACCTTATCGGGCAAAGGCATTTAAAAGCCACAAGCCCTATATAAACAAAGACTGAAATAACCATGCATTTTTTTTCAATCCAAAGAAGCTGAGAAATAACTGCTTAGTGACAGCTTTTACTTCAGTTCTGAGAGAAGTGCCGCGTCAGATTGTGGCAGCCCAGAGAACTGTGACTGATGAAGCTAAAATCAGCTTTCAGTCTCAGTGCAATCTCAGTCCCCAACTACACGTGTGCTCCGTCTCCCACATTATTAATCAATACTGACCTTGTTTTTTATTGTGAATTTTCCAATTAGCTGAAACTATTTAAAATAATTTCTTTGCAAGAATTTGCACAGAAATATTGGAAACTGAAATGAAAGATTCTTCTTTAGGGTAACGATAAAGGACCAAGATATTGTTTATTATATTAAGTGATTTAATTGATTAACCTTATTAATCAGAAGGATATTTTGACTGTTGTTTGTGGAGTACAGAAGCTAAAATATTTTTTTTACCTTGCAAAAACAGATCAGACTTTGTACAGCTTGTGTGCAGACAGCACATTTAGGTAGCTGTTTAGCATTCAGAGGTGGTCAGGGCTGAAATCACTTCTCTCTGGCACTATAAAACACACTAGTGCGTCACACCTACTAAGTGATTCACAAGGTTTACTTCACAAGCTCTGTCTATTCTGCACAATGAAACTCAGTAGGCCCTGCAGAGCTGCCCCCTCACTTAAAGGAACCATCGTCCTAGTACTCAAACACTAAAAGACTTTCTCCCTTTCAATAAAGACCTCATCAACATCCAAATGAGCATTCTCACGACCGAATGAAATTCGAACATAAGAGAAAAGACACTATTCCATTCTCATCTACAGTACGACTGGAGAAAGCCTTTGCTCACATCATTCAATCGCCTGGGTTCTAGTCTGAATGCATCCAAATGGAAAACGGGAAAATAATAAACGGAATTACAACTAGACAAGAATGAAATAAAAATATGCATACAGTGGTATGCTGTGATATTTTTCTCAGGGTTACAAATATGAGCAGTAATTATTAAACTATCAAAAACACTTAAGACAACAAATTATATCACCAGTGTTCGATATAAACAATGTTGCTTATACAAACAATGCCTGCAGAAGTAAAATTCATTGTAAACTTTACAGTCAGCAATAGAAAATGATCACTACTAAGAATTCTAAATATAGATTGCAAAAACTAAAGCATAATCAGAATGTATCCATACATTATACTGAATGGCTTACCAAAGGAATACATCTTTTCCTTTATAAGTCGACAACATACTGTTTTTCTAAAAAGAGGCACTGCAATTTTTCAGCTAAGACTTGATCATCTAACGTAGAATAATTAGAGCATTAACTAATAAACCATCAATCCGTCTGCAGTTTGATCAGCGCCCCCTATTGGGACTGTGGATACCGGCTGAAGGCACTGAAACGGATTCCTTCCTCTAGCATTGGTGGTGAGCGAGCTTACCTTCTATACGTCGGGGTTAGGGTTAGGAATTAAGTGTTACAGAATGAAATCTTTCCCTGGCGGTTTCTTTTGTGCATATTCGTGGTTTGTACGCCCATATATCCCCAAATCGAGTATCAAAATGACATGCTTTTAGCCTGGTAGCTACATTCCCACATGGCCAACTCTCAGATCTCTATTACTGTTCGGGAATTTCTATAGCGACGATCCAGCTATAACTGCAGCAATAAATGCATGTAAAACCAACCAAACACACGCCTACACGCGGGGAAAGAAGGCGACCTAGCGCTGCCTTGCTTTGGGTTTCACCATCCCCAGGTTTATTTATTATATTTGTAGGTTTATATCGTTTACTGACCGAACCTCAAACTGCCCCTAAACACAGGCAATCCGAGCTGACAGTACACCCGTGGAGTCGTCGTCACCATTATGATGATGATGATTATCATTATTGTTATGATGAGGAGGATTACTACTACTATTACTACTACTACTACTACTGTTGTTGTTGCAGTTTGTTTGATATTTGTAGCTTCCTACCGCACGAACACAGCAGCGACTATTGCTTGTGATTAAAGATATTGCAGGTCTTTTTTTAGAAATCACTTTTGCGTGCATTGCTGTTTCACAGGCGAGTGAGTATATAACCAGGCTACAATGCCCGTATTTCTTATTGCATCCCATCCGGCCAGCATCCCCGGCACAGGCAGATTCTCCTGCGGGCCTCCCTTCCCAGGCGCGGCTCCTTCCACCCAGCCGGCGTTTTCACTTCTAATCACTGCATGCTGAAAACCGTTCTTCGCTTTTCTCTTCCATTCGGCCAAATCGTCTTATTATGCTTGTTTTATTTCATTATATAACAGATAAAACTTACCAACTACGAAGGCTGAGCTGAGCAGTGGACTCCCCCGATTTGTGATGCAGCTTCCTGTTCAGTGCAGGAATACGCCTCAGTATTTCCTCGGAAAATCACAGTGCCTCCCATGGTTTAAGGGCACCTGGCATCTGCAGATCATAATAACTTATACAAGTGTATATGACATGTATTATTTACTTAATGGATCCATAGGACTTGCTTGATATTTTGTAAGTGCTTTGTTCTGAGCTAATTCTGTTAAATGTTACTCGATCGCAGTTTGGCGCGAGTAAGATGCCATGTACAGAAAGCAGAAAAGAACCATGATGATTGCTCTTGTTGCAGATAATATTCTACAGTATAAGTTGTACTTTGAAAACAAATAAGTTTGAGTGTCAACGCAAAATGGATTATTTACTGGTGTTTTCTGGCTTTGGTGTATATCTAGATGTTTCACGTTTACGTTTCTTTCAGCCGTAGCAAATAAAATTGTGGTTGTCAGCTTTTTCTGAATCGAAATCTGAATACATTTAAAGATTTCGTAAAACCTGCTGAAGATACGTGGGTAGCTCTATAGAGACGTCATTCCTTAGGGAATAGCGCTACAAATAAAATACCATTTTAAGGAAGTATTTATAATGTATAACATGGCCTGTATACTTTTCCGCGCGCGCTCACGGCCAGCGGGTGCTCGTGCGCGCGGTTTCACGTGCTCATGTTATATGTATATATATTTGTCCGTGGATGCAGGAGGTGAGTTTCACGAAAACGATCGATCTTATGCAGTGCAGCAATGGGAAAAGGAAGCATTCTAAAAATACATACTAATAAAATTATTACTTTAATGTTCTGCAGCATAGCACACACAATACCAGCACAGCAGCATTCAGGGCGATCAGTACATGCACAGCAGCCTTGCTGAGGTCATGTGCATCACTTATGGTCTACAAAAGTCGTCTACTGGCGTACAAACAGCTGTCAGAAATAGCACAGTGCGCTGAGGGCAAAATTCAGGTGTGTTGCTATTTTCAATCGATCCTGCACCAGTATAAGGAGGCCCATTATTTCACCCCAGGTCACCTCGTATTTCTCTATGAACTGTTCATTACTGAGATGATTCATGTCCGCCTGCAAAGCAGCATTTAGTTTTCTTGTGCGAGTAAATTGATTTATTACCTTCCAAATGCAAAGGATGTGACTGAACACATAGCAAGTTTGATTGGTTTGCTCATTATCTGCCAAGGTTGTTCAAAATGTATTAATTGTGCCCCATTCCAGTGATGAAATGGAATTTGCATTGAATTGGCCACACCCTGTAACTGGAATTTGAATTGTAATGACATGAAAAAGAATTTAATTAATTTCAGTTAAAAGTCATTCCAGCGATCCCTCAGCACAGGAATGTCATTTAATCTAGTGAAACATAAGTATATAATAATAGATATACATTCTAGATGGTAGATGTATATATTGATCTTATATGTGTACTAGTGAGTGACGTATATTTGCACGATTGTAAGATGAAAATTAATTGTTTAATTGTTTTATTCTATTCACCAATATTCTATTCTATTCTCCTATGGTAGGATGTCTCTAAAGAAGAAACCCCTGAGGAGGTGGTTTGCCTGTCTGATGGAGACACAACTGACAGTGTGAGATATTTCACAGTAGATTTAACTAAACTATGATTTGTAATTCTCACTCTGGTAATTTCTAGAAAGTATTATTTGGGCAAACTTTCTACAGATTGCGCTTTAATCTATTTTAATTCTCTTGTAATTTTTGTAAGTCTAATTACGTCACATTTGGTACAGTGAATGACAAATTGTGATGTCATGCAGACACTAGAATACATTTGGGTACAGAGTACATTTTTACTTTTTTTTAAAGAGTATGTGTCCTGGTTGTAAAAAGACGTTTGCCAGAGACATATATATAAAATCAGTTGTGTATTTGCATGGCCATTATAAGAAACCTAGAGAACAGATGTGGACAGGTTTTCTCTGTGCGTCTCAGGATGACATCAATAAAACTTAACAGGTGTGGTACAAGGTATAAATACACCTTACATTTCCAGCATTAATCCTGGAGTAGATTTAGAAATTATGTAGGTTTATTCATAAATATATTTATCCAGTTTAATTTCCATGTGTTCAATCAGAAATTGAAAGGAAGCTGTTTGTCTGTAATGGTGATGGAAAGAGGAAACAAAACAGCTTAGACCAGAAGAATTTCAGGTAAGTTTTATAAATGTATTCCAGCTCTGGGGTATGTAAGACCTAGAACCATCATTTGAAAGGAACATTTTTGTCAATTTTCATGGTTTCTGGAGAAATAATGTCAGTGAGTCTGGCTCAAGCTGGGCCTCTACCTTCCTTTCTTTGTCAGTGGAGCTTTCAGTTCCTGTGTACTGACCACACACAGGTCTCTACCAGTGATGTTTTAGACATGGAGATGTCTTTGCAATAAGCAAAGGTAAAAATTCCACTTGTGACATCAGTGAACATTTTTAAATTTTTACATCTAAAAAGCAGGATTGTAGTATAAACAAAGTACTTTTCGTTTTTGTTGTTTTAGGTGAATGATGTCACTGAAGCAAAACAGACCTGACTGATTATAAATTGTGGACACACAGGAGTCGTGTCTCTGGAAAAAGGACCGTATTATCAGGTATTCATGAGGAAGACCGTATTGTCAGGTATTTATGAGGAAGAAACATTTTGTAAAAGTTCCTTTGACTACTGCGCGGGACTGAGATGGAAGGCACGAGGAGCACAGGTGGACTGGGGAAAAAAAAAATCCTTTTTTTATTTACAAAAAGAAAACAGTTTAACAAAAGAATAAACTTGGACCCATAAAAGAGGTCAACGTATCAAAAACACAACCAAACATATAACTTAAACCAAGCAAACTGACCATCTCTCTAGACAAGGCACCAATGAGGGCTATATAAAGTGGTTGGCCAGACCACATGACATAAAAGGGATAAGCTCAATACATACCACAAATAATCAAAACAGGACAGTCAGCTAATGGTTTAAATGAAAACAAAGCAAAATCGAAACAAATTAAATTAAATCAAAAAAATATATATCTAAATGATAAAAAAGAAACTAATACAGTGGTATCTCAGAACTCGAACTTAATCCGTTCAGAACTCGGGTTCGAATCCTAAAACGTTAGAGTTCTGATCGAATTTTCCCCATAAGAAATAATGGAAAACCACTTAATTGGTTCCCGGCCCCAAAAAATTACACCTAAATATGTTTTTTTTTTTTTTTTTTAACACAAAATGAGCAGGATAAAACAAGAAGAGCATATACTGTACTAATCACATTTAAGCAATTCATCAAAACAGTAATTTGTAAAGTAATTAAGAACATAAATGTATCCAAACAATGTGTAAAGTTAAAAAAAAAAAAAAACAATGTGTCCTGCCCCGATCGTCTGCTCCTTCCGTGTGCCACGCCCCCTTGTTAACCTCATGTGGAATCCTCGTGTGATCAGCTGTTTCTGGTTGTTGTCATTAGTCCTGTGTATTTAGTCTGGTCATTGTATTGTCCGTCTGACTTTTGCCTGCCTTACCTGTAATTAAACCCCATATTCCCCGATACCCTGATGTCCGCGCCTTTGTCTCCGTCCCGTCCCCGCTAGGCATGACAATATTATTATAATTAAATCTATTAATGGTTTATTATTAATGATATTAAAATAATTAATAAGAAATCTATTTTAAATAGATTTCCCCACGTGTACAAGTTATCTTAGGTTGGCACGGTTCGACATCTGAGATTCAGATCGAGTTCTAGGTCACTTTTTTTTTTTTTAACTGGTTGGTTCTACTTATAAGAATTTTGAGTTCTAATGAGTTCGCGTACTGAGGTACCACTGTAATGCAAACTACTCTACCCCCGCTACAGAACAGCCTCTTGGAGCTGTCTGATTTGACTTCCTGCATTTAGCCAGGCTTCCAGGTTGGCCACCTCTTTTGACTGGAACGGCGAGGAAAATTCCCCAGCACTCACCACACGGAAACTCAAAAAGAAACGAAACCATTAATAACTTAAAAAGGTGCGCAACATAATGTTCCACAGTTAACTAAATATGCAAGCTTCATCTAGTAAACAGCGGTTAAAATGTATCAAATAAAGAAATACTAACAGACAAATTTTGTTGCGTTTTGATTAGCAGTATGCAAACTAAACAAACTCAAATGTAAAATGACAAATGACTATAGGTAAATGATACTTCCTTTCAGAATGGCTGTGTGGCTGTGGGACCAGCCACCACAGTTACCAAACCACGTCATTTGTTTGTATCCTCTGTACAGAGATATTGTTCTATATTACCCCACCAGAGGTCTCCCTGTGCTGGATCAGCTCAGAAAAGGTCTCCAGCTTTATGATCTATTGGTTCTCATGGACAAGTATCCTGACATCTGCCTTCTTCTATTTGTTCCAGTCCATTCTGATGACAGAATAATTATACTTTTATTTTCTTAACTAAATGCTCTTCTGAATTCTAACCTTCCTTAAATATAACACACATTTGTTCTCTTTATGTATTTAAGACGAGGACAAGAATGTGGATGATCAAGACCACTCCTGTTGGCAGGGTTATGCAGTGGATTACGGGAAAAATCACAGACCTCCCATGAGAAAAGGAAGCGTTTAAGATAATTGTTAAATTCAATCATGACTGTGATGTAGACCATACTGTTTGCTTTCCAGTTGAGTGCATGTGCAAGCACAATAATATTTCCAATAATATTAATAATATTTCCTTAAAGGATTTAAAGAACATTATGGACTGGCACATACAACTACCTACAACTACAGATAGCTTACATTCTTTAATAGCTTTACAAAGTTGTTGTAAATGATTCAATTTACAAAGTTTTTCTTAAAAATGTATGCACTACCATTCTGGGATATAAATTAATGGCTATAGCAACTGTATAAAACAATTAAAAGTAAACTGAAATGTAAATTGAAATGTAACTACATAACCCTTACAATATAAATGTCTCGTTCAAAATGTTCAGACTGTGCTGTAAGATTGATGGCAGCTCAAATTTGTGGTTTTCCTTGTTCACATAATTAAATGACTCCCAGTGACTTTCAGAGGTCAAGGTTCTGAAAGTAGCTGGGAGAAAATATCAACAAAAAAATATTCTGATCTGAGTCCATATTTCCAATCAATTTAATAGTAATAATAAAAAAATCAACCACCTGCACATTTTCTTCACCCTCAGTGGAAGGGGTCTGCATATACCCCAAAGGCCACAAGTGGTTTGGAATTAGTGTTCCTTCGGTGCGCGTGGAATGACTGTCCCACCCTTCACTGAATGTGTACAGATCATTCTCCAGCCTTTTTATGAAAACATAGTGCACACAGAAGAGGTGAAATGTAATGATACATCCAAAAGGGAGTCTTCTTCAAGGCTGAGAAAAACCTCATAATATATCTGCGTGACACTATCCCTGACATCTCTCCACAGACATTCAATTCTACAGACTGAAAAAACATTTAGGCATAACAACAATTGACGAGCTATGCCCCAATGAGAACACAGTTTGCAGTAACATAAATTTTGCATTTCCCAGTCAAGTTACAAGTACATTTTTGCTCATGGCTTAATGTTATGAAGTTGAATGTATAAAAACTGTTCATGTTGTAACTCTATTGTGGGTTATGTAGAACCTATCATTTGATGATCATGGTATGTTGTTAAAGTATTATTATATTATTATTATATTATTAATAATATGCTGAGTCTCAACTGACAAATGGGCATCATCTGGTCTTAGATCCAGCCTTGTCAGGAGTAAGTGGCTGAAAAGAATTTTCAAACTGTGTATAAAACTTGTGTTTTATTTGACAGTATGCAAAATATAGCGATTACTTTAATAATTTTTGGTATATCATACCTTTGGTTATGAATGTTTTTCCACATTCATTACTATTTAAAATTCAGGTGCACCACATCAGGTGAACATGATTAGAACATCGTTACAGAACTTTTTGGTGGAATCTTATTCAGTTTGGTTTGCTCTTGATTGTTGAAGTGAGTGGTTTCACCATGGTGAGATCCAAAGAGCTCTCTGAGGCCTTCAGAAAGAAGACTGTAAATGCATATGAGTCTGGGAAGGGTTATAAAAAGATCTCAAGAGAGTTTGGAATCAGTCCAGAAAATAATTTACAGGTGGAGAACGTTTAAAACAACTTTCAACATGACTAGGTCAGACCATCCTAGCAATTGCAGCCCAAGAGCAGACTGCAAGATGCTGAAAGAAGTCTCCAAAAATCCTAGAATGTCCTCACCACTCCGAACTCAGCTGTCTATAATATGTAAATCAGAGAAAATATAATAATTTTTATGAAGATCTGGGAAGGTGTGGTGACAATTTACTACAAAAAGTATATGAAAGAATTAGGAATCCCAATAAATGTTGAAGCGTACATACAGGTGCTTAAGAAAACTCCGGAAAGCATTCCATTTAACCAGAGACGTACTCTCGTTTTAGCGAATGACTTTGAGGAAGATGTAAATTATGCAGTTAAGACGTAACAGAAACGTGCGACGGACTGCCTAATTCACATATAGCTAAAGAAATATCTAAATGAAAAATAATATTAACCCCTAAATAAATGATTTATCTTTATGAAAGTATTATCATAATATGTTAAGACATGAAAATGTGAATTCGTCTATCGTTATGAAAAGAGCCGCAGCTGCGTGGTAAAAGAGCCGCTGACTTAGACAAAGACCAGGCCTTTGGAACAAAGTGTTTCGTAGAGGTGATTCTAAAATTGAATTATTTGGACACAGTAACAGAGGACATGTTTGGCGTAAAACAAAGACAGCTTTTGAACAAAAGAACCTCATAGCAAGTGTATCGTATCAGAGGGTGCTCGAGGACAATGTGAGACCATCTATCCAGAAGTTGAAGATGAAGCAGAGGTGGGCCATGCAGGTTGGCAATGACCCAAAACATTCCAGTAAATCTACCAAGGAATGGCTTAGAAGAAAGAAACTGAGAGTTCTAGAATGGTCAAGTCAAAGTCCGGATCTGAATCCTATTGAGATGCTGTGAGGTAATTTGAAATGGGCTGTGCATGCAAGACACCCTTCAAACATCACACAGCTTAAGGAATCCTGCATTTAATTACATCACCTACAGCCATGGAAAAAATTAAGAGACCACTCTATATTTCTAAACAAATCTGCATTTTTTAATTCTGGTTTAATTGTGGTTTTGCTGGCAGAAGGATATGCTGAGCATCAGGATGCTTCCAGGTTTAAAATTTCTAAGACAGCAGTACACAAGACTAAGGTGAAGCAGGAGACACTGGGAACGACCAGAAACCAGCCAGGTAAAGGGTGGAAGTGACTTTCTAATGTCAGAGATGACTGTTTACTTTTCCTACCATAAGGCATTGACTTACATTTTCACTTTTTAAGATGCCCAATATCCATTGACCATTTGCAAATCTACATCTTCCATTTAATCACAAACCATAATAAACAAATTTAGCATATTTCCATATTTCAAATGCTGGCACTCATAACAGATGAAGCGGTATCTAGTTTACTAAACTAAGGACATAATATTAAAGGTATCATTTGAACCTGTGTTACGAGGATTTTGTTTTCACACACAGTCCACACAGAAACTATTAAAATTCCTGAAAATACAGTGCATGAATTAGAACAATGTCTATGTCTGTCATGAAAGTGTTTTGTAACCCCAGCTGTGGGGGCTTATATATGGGCTGGAATCTGGAGTAACATTCCCAGCATCATCCTGTTCTGAGAGCAAAGGAGGGTCCTGCCCAATATTAGAACTGCATTCCCAATGAAATGGATGGTTAGTCTTATATATACTGTATATATCATACATGTATATGTAACTGAATCATTTATGTAACGTAACACTTGACATGTAACAAAATATGAGGGATCGTTTGTATTACAATATCACAAAATACAGAAATACAAGACTATGTTCAGACAACATGCACACCTTCCTTCCAAAACAGCACATCCTGACCTCCAGCTGACAATATATCACAATGATATGATTATGTATATAATGCATTTAAAAAAAAACAAACAAACAAATTTCGGATGCCATAGATAAGAATTTTGCAGTGGAAAAATACATTTTATGCTTGCACCTTTTTACAATGCAAAGCATATCACAAATTCATTGCATTTACAAGGTAACCTAACACTTTAATGTATATAAAGAGCATATTTTTGAACTGATGCAAGTGCAAGCATTCTTGACAGCTGAATCAAGAGATCAGTGAGTAATATATAATAGTAAAAATTGTGATAAGAATTAAAAAGGTTAAGATTGTCAAAAGGGAAAAAACACCATTGGGTAAAAGGAAAATACAAAAATCAAGAGGGAGAAATTCCCATGAAATGCTGCTTAAAATTTTATGTACAGTACGTATATATTTTTAAAGGTCTTGAGATCATAATACTGTTACATATCTTCATTATGTCCGCGATGGTCCTCAGTAAATTGCATCTTCTGAATCTTCTCTAAGCCAGCACTCTATACCTGTATTTCAACACCATGAAGTTGATAAGTTTGGCTGGGAGTGATGGCCAGACAAAGGTCTCCACCATCCGGAAGCCAACACTCTTGTAAAGTTGGTGAGCATCTGTTTGGACCATGGAGGTATACAGCACCACATCTTCAACCCCTTGGTTAATCACAAAATCAAGAGCTGTCTTACACAGTGTTTTGGCCATTCCCTGTCCTCTGAACTCTTTCCTCACAGAGATTCGCTTTAGCTCCCAGCATCCAGGCTCATCTTTAGCTGGGAGTATACCCACTGTGCCTCGAATGACCCCCTGCACTTCCGCCACCCAAAGGCAGGACCTGTCTCCTTGCATGTACGACTTCCTGATGTCCTGGAGGTCTTCATTGAGACCCAGTTGGATTCCTTGGCCAAACAAGAATCGTATCCCTTCTCGGGAAGTCAGGAGTACAAGAGATAGACCCAGAATGGATAACAGGAGTGACCCAGAGGAGGCAAGCAAGGCAATGAAGATGCTTGCCAAGGTAAGCTGAACCCAGAGCTGTTTAAGAACCTGAAGGTACACAGCATGGAGATGCTCTGCAAACCCAGTGGCATAAACTTCCCTCACTGTCTCAAAGTCCTCATCCCGATATATGCAGATTTTGTACTGGGCCATTTATTCTTTCACGGGAACCTGGAAACAGAGAAAAATAGTTTATAACTACAGACTAAGACTAATATGCATACAATTTCTCTTGATATGCTTTGGTAATATGTGGAAATGGTTTCACTGGTGATTATGAAAGAAAAATTATTTGTAAAGACAGAATAGAATTTTTCTTCATCCATCCATCTTCAAACCAGTTATCCATTAGATCAACGGTGGGCAATCCTATCCACAAAGGGCCAGTGTGTATGCAGATTTTTGCGATAACCTTTAGGTTAACTGTTCAAACCCAGGTGTGAGGACACATCCGCCAATCAGTCCTGTAATTAGTAATCTAATTAGGGAGTTGCAGTGAAAACCCACACACACAGTGGCCCTATCTGGATAAGATAGCCCACCCCTGCATTAGAGGGTAGAGTTATATTGCCCAACTTCTATGTACAGCTTTAGAATAAATCCTTCCCTGAGAAATGCAATGGCACTTATCACACAAACTGTAATAATAATCTTAGCACCAATAATTTATCTTCTGTAACTTTAGAACTTTATATTTAATGGAAAAAAAAACTGTCGTAACTGAGTCTCTGCTTCCTGCTAAGGTTGTAATACTGTAACTGCACTAGAAAAAGGTCGAGTTGTCACATCCACAATTCAACTTTACCAAAATACAATAGGAAATGCATGAAAATAAAACATAAAATTAACAGTAAGAAATAAAGACAAACAGCCCCATTGCCATCAATTTGCAGTACTTTATTCAAAATGACAGGGAAGTTAAAATTTTAACCATTCAAACAATGTCCCAGCAGAAGCTATAGTCACATGCATCTGGAAACAGATGCTGCTTCTTCACGGTGTTAGTAAATCCAACAAAGGCTCTCAGTTATGTCCCACGATGGACTGAAGAACATCTGGTACAGTATGCATTGTGCAAATAACATGATCTAGCAGGTTTCCAGTTAAGTACTGAGCACAAATGCAACTGGTGAAATGACCTGAATGCAAGAGACACTAATCAGAATGAAAAGGGAAAACGGCACAAATGAATGTAGAGGCATGCTGAAGTCAGACACCAAGCCACAAATTTTTAACCCTCTGTAAGACAGCTTGAAAAAGCTACAGCTTAGCCACCTGTAAGCTCTTGTACCTCTAATCTGTACTCATAAATGTAAAAATTGAAGATCTTGGCAAGTAGATTTTGGAATACAAAGTCCCCAGTTTTCTTGTAGCCCATATGTTCATACAACCTCTGGGCATCTGTCTGGACCACAGAAGTGTAGAGTATGACAGCCTTATAGCCTCTTTCACGAGTGAAGTCCGCCACTACTTTGCAAAGTTCCTTAGCAATTCCCAGGCCGCGGTGGCTCCGTCGCACTGACATGCGTTTCAGCTCCAAGCACTCCTCAGTCTGGGAGGTTAAACAGGCCACCATGCCCACCACCCGGCCCTCGCTCTCCGCCACCCAAAAGCACGAGTCCTTCTTCTCCATATAGGTCTCCCGGATGCATTTGAGATCATCTTTCAGGCTGGTGTCGATGTAGCTGGTGAAGAGGTAGCTGACCAGCTGCCGAGCTCCAGCCAGAAGCAGAGTCACAGCCAACACGGGCAGGAGAAATGACCTGGAGCTGGTCAGCAGAGCGCAGAAGATGCACATGAGCACCATCTGGGTGAGGGGCTGTTTCAGCATGTGCATGAAGGAGGTGGGCACATGCTCACTCATCCCCAGTGCAAAGATCTCCTTCACCAGCTCCTCGTCTTCATCCCTATACTTCCGCACCTTAAAGCTGGCCATGATGATGCAGAGTCCCTTCAACACACAAACAGAGAAGAACCGACATGCTGGATATTTCTGTTAAAGTGAAAGGTTATTTTGCAATACCTTCTTCTTAAAACTGAAATATTTATTAAAAGAACACTTAATATAAGGATGCGTGATTTATCGATAAAATATATCAAAATTATGAACATTCATATCGCCTTGAATCTGATCGTGAGTATTATGGTATAGCGTAAACACTTGTTTTCTTGCGTAATGCACTATTTTCACACAAATCCCATTAAGGTATGAGTCTGTTGTTGATGTGATTCATCATAATGCCTGTCACATGCTCCAAAATTATTAGCAAAACAATTTCATCATTATAATCAGGAAAACTCAAAAGCACCTGTCATATTTTACTGTTTTATACAAATAAACAAAATAAAGTCAAACCGTGAACACCGACCTAAGATAACTTGTACGCGTGGGGAAATGAGTCACGCGGCACGTCTCTCAGCGGAAACAAAGGGTACCGCTTCAGTCTCAGCCTCGCAATCGCTGTGATGGCACCGTGCATGTTTACAGTAGCTGAATACATGTATTTAGACAGTAAAAATACATTGACAATGATAGACAGTAACAGTTAATTATTTTTATATAATAAAATACATTTTAAAAAAGACTTCTTATTCATTATTTTAATATTAATAATAAACCATTAATACGTTTAATTATAATAATATTGTTGTGCCGAGCGGGGACGGAACGGAGACAAAGGCACAGACGTCAGGGTATCGGGAATATGGGTTTAATTACAGGTAAGGCAGGCAAAATGCAGACGGACAATACAATGACCAGACTGGGGAAACAAACTGAAACACGGACTAAATACAGAGGACTCATGACAACAACCAGAAACAGCTGATCACACAGGGATTTCACATGGGGTTAACGAGGGGACGTGGCACACGGAAGGAGCGGACTATTGGGGCAGGACACATTGTTTGGATACATTTATTTTCTTACTTTACAAATTACTTTTTGATAAATGTGCTTAGATGTGTTTAGTACAGTATATGCTATTCTTGTTTTATCCAGTTCATTTAAATGCTAAATGATAATGTGTGTTTAAATGCTAAAAGAAACATATTTAGGTGCAATTTTTTGGGGCTGGGAACCAATTAACTGGTTTTTCATTATTTCTTATGGGGAAAATTCGATCACAACTCGAACTTTTCAAAATTCGATCCGGAGTTCTGAACAGATTAAATTCGAGTTCTGAGGTACCACTGTATTACTAATAGTAGATGACTAAACTATGCTTTACCTTTTTGACCAGAACCTCTAAACATGTTTTCTTATATAACATAACAAAATTAGGGGGGTGAGAACCAGCATTTTCAATTTTTCATTTTTAAGGACCACCCTAAAATACAGTATAACAAACCTTAACCACCCACCAGAATAAGTGGTTTAAATAAGGATGGATGAGGAATGATGAGATTTATTGGGGAAAGTTATAAACACTACTAATTGTTAAATACTGACATGCGCACAATACATTAAAATAGGTTAAATGAAACAAATTAGTCTTGAAAGAAAACCTGCTATAAAACATTTATGCATAACGTTAATTTCAGCACTCTAGATTGCTCTAGATCCAAGTTATGGAGAATTACTCAAATTGCAACATAGAACTTAATTCAAAAACAAAATGTGAAAGCAATTTTGACAGCAACCAATGATAAATTACCATTTTAACCCTGATGTTCATACATCTATCCATCTTTCTTAATGGGTCATTCCATTTTAATTCAACAAATTTCCAAAAAAGTTTTTGCATCACTGTATTTGATATTTATTAAATTTAGCAAGTGATTTATGCATAACTTCCAAAGCACAGAAACGTTTTTTTTTTCCAGTTTCCTTTAGAGCTATGCTGCCTTTTCTACACCCCGAGTAGAGAAAAAAGATAATTTGTTATGAACAATAACTTTTTTACCATTTCAGATATATGGCTCAGGTAGAGCTTATTGGAAAGCTTTTTCATGCTAGGTTCAAATTTATTTTTTTTTCCCCCAAAGTCAAAGCTTAAAAGTTTGACAAACTGCTTTTTTATCATTACTTTTGCTCATAAAAAAGTGAAGGGTCCGTTAAGATTTGAATGGTACAACTGCTCTTAAAAGGTACTGCTTATCAATATTCCCTTTTTTCTTGAGTCTGTTTGCTCATGCAAGATGAAATGCGATTAATGTAGATTAAAAATGAATATTAAAAATATGAAATTAATCCACAGCAACCCTGTGATTAATCTGATTAAAAATTTTAATTGTTTGACAGCACTAAAATAAATGAATCAATAGTACAATAAATGTAATTTTTCATTCTAAAGATTCTAATTGAGTACAGAATCAAATGAAGGACCCGAGATACTAACAAGTACAGATGCTCCTTGCTTTATGATGGTTCGGTTTATGATATACAGTAGTCCAGTACAGTAGTCAGACTAAACTGAGTTTTGATCTTTTCCCTGGCTAGCAATATGCTGTACAATACTTTCTACTGATGCCAGGTGATGGCAACTTCTATGCAGCCATGCTTCCAGTCTTTGTAACCACTGTGAGCATACTTCTCATACTGTGTTTAATTTGGCTTAGGATATTTTCAACTTAAGATGGGTTCATCGTAAGGTGAGGAGCATCTGTAGTACCAATGCTAAATGAATAAACTAGGCTTCAGCCATTCAAGCTGCTTGGGCAACCTCTACACATGCTTGAAAAATAATCAAAAATTTCCTGAAATGTTTTCTTATATAACATAACAAAATTAGAGGGTGAGAACCAGCATTTTCAATTTTTCATTTTTAAGGACCACTCTAATATACAGTAACAAACCGTCAAAAAAAAAAAAAGGAGAGAGAGTTAGGGCTGCCCAACTCATTTACATAGAGATGAATTAAAAAAAAAGTCTGGAATTAAAAAAAAGATTTTAAAAATATCTGGAATTAAAAAAATATTTTTCAATCCTTGGAATATAAAATTTATTGTTCAATGAATCTTTGGAATGAAAATTTTAATAATTTTATTTTTCTATGGATTTATTTACGATCATCACATTTCATCCTCCATAGAAATCAGACAGTTCATGTTTTTTATTTTCACAATGGCGCACACTCATTGCAAAATTAGGCAGTTTGTGTTTGCCACTTTCACAATCGCACACTCCTTTTTCCACCGAAGCAGCTCTGCAACAAGTTCAACCACTTCCCGACAGCGGTGTTGAAATGAATCCATCCTCCGATGAAGATTGCGATAGCGATGAGGATTGTTTTAAGATTAATTCCTTTTAAAGATTTGCACAAAACAAGCTGATTGTACTAGCTTCTCCTTAGCTTAGCCTGCTAGTTGTCTACTGTAGTTGATTACTGCTAGTTGTCTAGTTGTATATGGATCCTATGAATTTAATAAATTTTACGAATATTTCCAAAGGGTGATACAGGTGCGCATCTGATGAAACTGACATGTAAGCGTTCTAGTAATACCTCTCCTACACTGTTCAATTTTAATAATAATATAAAAAACTGAACACAGGACTTTTTCTTTGACAGTATCTTTACTGTGTGGTAACTTTAGTTTGATGTAGCCTCCAAATCAATCTGCCATGCTTTGAGTGAATTTGAAACTTAATTTCTGAATGACAGATGATGCTCTCACCATTATAGATTTAATTTATAAATGCACATATAACACTCAGCTGGCTAATGACTACTTTTAATCATTAATCCATGTTCATATGATTTAGTTAACTCCAAGTGTGGACTCCAGGCCACTAGCATACATAACACACCTGGGGCAACGACAGATGAACCATGACCTAGGCAGGTGAAAAAAAAGTGATTTAGTCCGCAGATAAAGGGAGAAAAAAAACTTTGCACAACTGTTTCTGCAACTGCAAAAGTTAAGGCAGATGTTTCAGACATATTAAAGGACATATTAAATGTGGATTTTTTTAGGAGATTCAGAATCACTTCTGAACTAGCAAAGTTACTTAGAGGTAGTGTGAGCAGATAATTCATGTCAGGGAGGACACTTTGAGCTACATCAGGTTTTACAAACTACTTTAAAAGCTCTAAAAGGCTCCTCTGCTCTGATAAATAGTTCATTTCTTCTTGTACTTTGACTAGTTTGTATCCTTGATTAAAAGACTCTTCCAGGTGTTTCACATTAACATTAGTGCTACATGCATAACTGTATGAGCTCACAGCTCACAGCAAAAACTCAGTGCTTAAGTGAAATCCAGGTCCTTTTAATTTAAAATGGTAGTTCACGAATGTTAAGCTTTGTTGATTGTAGTTAGCTACTCCTCAACACTGATAATCATACCATATAATATACATTTTAATATACATATAATAAACTATTTTGGCAAGCCTGACATGATCCAATTTCAGCTTATCGATGGGGATTTGTTGAAAAGCACAGAATTTGCTGGTGGTGTGATCAATAGAGTCACTAAATGAAATAGTCATACATTTACATGCACAGCTAAGTCAAGCGGTTAAAGCTTGACTGCAGCATTTAATCGGACTACTGTCCTTGTCCCAATATACATGCACGAGAGGGCAATCGAGTTATTGACCAAAGTACGTTTGACTTCGCTACAATAGGTGGCAATATGGTTCTTTTCAGCTTGTATCAGGCTTTTTCCAATTGACCTGTTATGTCACAGACGTTAAAAAATAATAAAATTAAAAATAATAGGTGAATGAACAAATGAAGAGACAAGCTTTAATTGTGATCTGGTCAGAAGAACAGATACAACAAGATCAGGATAGCATATGAAGAAATAAAGCATTTTGTATAATATACCATGAAGGCATGGTATTGGAAATTTTTCAGATATTGCAATGCGATTTTGTTGGAATAAATATTGGGGTATTTATGAAACAAAAAAGGAGTTCAACATAAATTCTCACTAACCCATCTAGGATTCATTTAAACAGCAAGGATGTCAAGTTAGTGGCTTCGCTAATTTTAGTTAGCTACCCTTAACACTGATAAACATACAATATAATACAGATTTTTGTGTTTTGAGTAAGGCTGAACAATCTCGGAAAAAGTTCACACTGCAATATTTGAAACTTTTGTCACATACGAGATGGAAATTGACTGTAGTGAAATAGAACTCATCTACCAATAGAGACCGTCAATGAAGTTGGTGGTGTTGCTGCAGGTTGTGCCGACATACACAAAGCAGTGCTAACAAATCACTTAAATGAACTGAAAGTTCCAAAACTGACTGCATGTGCGACTGAGTAAGTGTGTACCATGTGATGGGCTGGCCCACCATCCAGGGCTGGTTATTATTATATTATATTATATTATATTATATTATATTATATTATATTATGAAAGCCCTAATGTGGACTTCATCTTGCAAGAGAGAAATTTGCTGTGATGTCCCCCACAACACTTAGCCTCTTTAGGTACACTTTAAGATATTTAAATAAAAGAAGCAGATTAAAAGTCAGTGAAATTAGTGTTAGTGCTTTTTTGTTTTTGTTTTTTTGCAAGTTCAGAGCCTTGTAATTCCTACACCATTTTTAAATAACTTTTTCCCCCATAGACAGTAGGTAAGGAGGCAGTTACTTCCCAGTTAAATGAAAAATAGTTTACCCACATGCCTGAATAATAATACTAATTCTAATAATAATAATAATAATAATAATAATAATCTCAGGACGGAGAGCAAGTTACAGGTCAAAATTTGATATAAATAATTAATACACACATGCATTTCTTTTTTAAAAATTACTTGATACTTTAAAGCCTATTTTTTCAAAACAATGTAATTCATGACATAAACTTTGACCTTGAAAAAAACATATGAAAACTACCCTTTCTGAGCTTTCCAACAAGCACTAGCTTAGCCATTTAGCTGTAAGTTATAACTCAAAACACTGAATTATCATTTCATGCATATCTCAAATGGAATTAAAAAATAAAAAATATTTCTGAACTCAGTAATTCACGTGCCAAATTTCACCAATATCAAACCACAGGGAGCATTGAGTCTATCCCAGGAAAGACTGGGAAGAAAATAAGAACCTTCTGGACAGGATTCCAAGGCAACTACACACAAGAGAGAGGCAAGGGAGTATCCCGAATTTAATAGTGTAAAAATAATTCCACTTAAAGCAACCGTGTGAAAACCTTGTCTGACCCGAAGCAGCGTAAAGTTTTACACCCCCCAAAAATCAGTCTGCTTAATGTGATTACTTCTGCAGGATCTACATAATATGTCAAAAGAAACCTGCATATATCAAGCAACCTTCACTTATACAGTTCAGTTTCACTCAGAGAGATTAGAAGAAATTATTACTTTACCACTCCAATGACACTGCTACCTCTTTTCGCTTTTTAGTTAAATTACTGAAATCTAAGTGGCTTCATACACATAGTGTAAGCTAAGAAGCTGCATGTAAACATACATAGTGAGCACTCATCATACCTTTTTATTAACGGATGCTCTGGATGGTCCTATTTAAGGTCTAGAATCCAAACCACTTTCTTAAAGATATCCACAGAGGTCCAGCTGCACAGGACAAAATAATCAAATGACAAACCAGCCAAACTCGTAATCCTGCCAAATCCTTATACCAACAAGCAACATGAAAAGTTCAGCTGGCAAATTTGTAACAGGGGCTGGAATACTTTAAACACCATGATAACTGCAGGGCAGTTGGAAAGTTTTAGAAAGCATTTCTTTACTCTGTCTCTCTGTGCATTTAACACGCATTTTAACATGCATGTAGCTCTGCAGAGGGATAAACAAATGCTGCAGATTGTAATCAGCACCCTTCACTTACTCAGCAAAGTCCTAGGGGGTGTTCCACAAAGCAGGATCTCTGTTAGCCGAATTAACGTAAGGTAGAAGTTATGATTGTCCAATAGGAATGACTTCTAGCTTAAGTTAACCTGCTAATCTTCGTCCACTTCCGGCTTCGTGGAACACCCCCCTGCATTGCCCTTATTAGATTCCCGGGGAAATTACGTCAACACAGCGGTGCTCACCCTGAATTCTGGTTTAGTTCCACATAATGTCAAATTAAGTCTAACTGTTAAGTTGACTTTTCTGTCACCACGGTGGGCTTGCTAATTGAAAATATATATAAATATATGTTAAAACTCACTGCAGTATTTGACCTTGTACTCACTTATAAATACATCTCCCTTAATTCTTAAATTGTACACAGGCAAGTAAACAACTGGTCCTAATTTGCACGAAAAATAAATTTCCTCGTATCATTTTGAAAGGCAGACACAAATGAGAAGGATCGCTGCCACAGGACGAGGACAGGTTTATCATCGTGTAACAAAAGATTTATTTTGCCGTTAAATCACAATACATCTCCTGGGCTGGTGGTCTTTTACCTACTACAGCTGCCCATCCAAAACATGCTATGAGTATAGTTTTGATTTTCGGAATTTGTTTTAAAAAGCAATTCTAACGTTAGTTTAAGCAGGATGCTGAGCTGAAAATGCCGCAGGCTAGATATAAATTTTCTCTTGCCAAGGTCAAAATACGTAACAGGGGTCTCTGAAAGTGAGGTTTAGAGCAGTCCCTGATAAAATACCTGGAATTCCAAAGATACGTAGTATATGGTAAGCAAACGTACACTACTGTTGTTTACGGGCATGCAAAACAAACGGTGGACCGGAAGACAGCGGTGAACTTACCTCAGATGAATAATAATAATAATAATAATATATATGAAAACTTACTCTGCTTATGCGTCGAAAAAGCAACGCAAAACTTCCCTTAACTTCAAAAAAAATTCCCAACCCCTGAAATATGCTACTGGTCGTGTGATCTGTACGTATCGCCAGAGGAAGCCATAGTGCGTCCGGTCAGTTCCCGATCCATACCCGAAAGCACGATCTGTTCTGCACATGCGCGTGATTCCGCACTAGGAAACGCAAGCAATTTGCCCGATTTGTACCTCGCATGCGTACATTTTACGCTATAGTGCCACCGCGTTTACGTAACCGGAAACAACAGGCGGTTCTCTGTGTCTGTCCAAACATTTGGCGAAATCTGTGATTTTATCTGTATGAATATTGTATGAATATTCTCAATGAAAATCAACAAAAGTCCGATCTATTGTATTTCTAATACGTCTCATCATTTTCCTGCATGGTTTCATATCTCAAGTACAAATTTCTCTTTCTTTTGCGCTTTCTTCCGTTTCTTTTTTAAACATACATGGTGTAATTTAAGTTTGATTTAGGAAGTTAGGTTAGGTGACACGCTCATTAGTCTCCTTAATTCTTCCTCTATATTTCTGGCAACATATGATTCTATGCTCCCTATTTTCTTATTTTAATCCTCTGTATGTATGGAATCAGATTTGGGCCAATATTATCAAGTAAAACTTTTTTGACATCAAGCAAAAACAAGGCTTCGAGAAGAAAAAAAACTAACTGAAGCAAAAGAAATGTCATGTCAAAAGTAAAATTTATAACTTGCAAACACATGATTGGTCTTTTATGATAATGTTTTCCTTTGTTTACGCTGCCAGCTTCCTCGCTTGCGCTCCCTGACTTTTTGTTTACAGTTCTAACACAAACTTCTCGCTAGTGAGCCTGACACACCACAGCACACAGTGTACAACAATGAAATGTGTCCTCTGCATTTAACCCATATGTGACATAGCAGGGGGCAGCTAATTCAGCGCCCGGGGAGCAATGCTTGGGCGCGGTACTTTGCTCGCTGGTCGGGGATTTGAATCTGCAATCTTACAATTACAAGTGCGCTTCACTAAGCATCAAGCCACCAGTGCCCATCATATAACTGTATCATCAGCATAACAACGAAACCAAACACCATGATTTCTGAGAAATGTTACCGAGAGGTAGCATATATAAAGTGAACAGTAGAGGGCCCAGCACTGATCCCTGTGGGATATCATTTTTGACTTTAGTGGGCTTGGAAGACTCATTGTTCATATGAACAAACATAACTATCAGTTAAATGGGAGCGAAACAAAGAGAGGTGTATATGCCAGCTAGGTAGTTGGGATGGGATAGTAGTCGACTTGGGGACTGACAGGTCCGCGATGTCGGCGATGACACCAGAA
>JAODJU010000050.1:10324357-10336009 GCA_026776725.1 Gnathonemus echidnorhynchus | reverse complement strand
AAGGTCCCCGCCTTCGGCCACTGCCCAACTCGCACTGCACCCGACCCCTATGGCCCCTCCTACAGGTGGTGAGCCCAAATAACAAGCATGTGACAGGGAAATGACGACAAGAAATGACGGATAATACATCAGATTAGTGACTTGGACCTGAGGGCTCCTGCTAAATCAGAGGAACTCACAGCCTCGTCTGTCCCATTCATGCAGGGCGTCCACCGGAGGGAGTCATTGCTCAGCTGCACTTTATATGTGTGAACCCAGTCCTGGCTGCATGGAGCAAGGAGAAGCGGCCATTAATGCTGCAATTTTGGTGTTATATCGGGGGCAATATGGCAGGACTCTTGAAGAGACTGACTACAAATCAAGGTAATAATCAAACAATTAATCAAATAACTGTTTTTGGTTTTTTTTTATGCCTTAAGGCAGGGATCCCCAATTCCAGTCCTGGAGGGCCAGAATCCAACACAGTTTGCTGATTTCCCTGCCCAAACACATCTCTAACTCAGCTAATTACCGGGTTTAGCAGGTGTGACTGAACAGAGAAATCTACAAACTCTGCTGGATTCTGGCTTAATTAATGTGCTTATATACCACAAAACATGCATTAGGTACTAAGCTCCAGGCTGGACAATGATTCAGGTTTGCTGACCTCCATATGGAATTCCTGCCCTGCAGGATCACCCCAGTAAAGAGGGTGGGCCGCCGTGCGTCCAGTTCCAGCCACTGGTTCTGGTCCTCATACTGGGCACACCAGGCACCGTCGTGCAGGTCCCCGTCCTCAAGGCCAGACTGCACACCCACAATAGGACAGGGTTACAGATCCGCCTCACTACTTCAGCCATAACTGCACTGAAAGTTCACAACACATTGTCTTCAAATGAAGTAAAAAGGCACATATTAAGATGCTGTATAAAGTAGGATACAGTATGCTATCAACCAATATGACCTATACATATCTGAGTGGTGTATTCTGTATAAGGGAGCCCCTGGTTTAAATAAGATAATCTGTAATGTGGTGTAATGTGACAGTCAACAATACTCCAGAGGTAACCTGGATGTTCAGTCGACCTCGGTGTGGACCGAGCCCAATTCGCTGAAAGGAGGAGGCCTGGAGCTGGCTGTCATCCACCCGAAGAGACTCCAAACCCAGGGGGGGACAATCTGGAATAGAATAGAATAGAATAGATTAATTGTCATTCTCTACATACAACAAACTCTGTCTTTTCCACCAATGCCTCATATTAAAAATAAATGAGTATAATGATAGATGAAGGGTGAACTGCAGTAGTACAATCCTGTATTCAATTTAGCAACATTGTAACCGTAACAGTATAAGATATAAAATTAGCAGCATTGTAAAAATGCAGCAGTGTATTCAATAATACTGTGCAGTGAATCCGCAACCATCCAGTGAGGGCCTGTGGTGTGTTACAGCCAGGAGGATCACTAGAGATTTAATGAAACAGAGGCTAAACCTTTGCTGGGGGGGGAGGGGTCTGATTTTAAACTAATAAGTGTAAATTTATTTGGGGAGGCTAAAGCTTCCCAAGAAGAGCCCCTGGATATACCACACTGCCCACTGGCTGTAGATGTGTAGGGGAAAGTCAGTTGTGCTCTTTTTGGGGGGGAGAAGAATGACAGATGGGTGCATTGTGGGGGTGTGATGGTGTGACGTTATTCCTGTTATCACAGAACAAACAAGGCAGAGAAGAGTAAATGAGCAGAGAACGATTGTACACAGTCAATCCCAACAGCCACATTATGGGGAATAGGGGACAGAGTGTCTCAGGCTGGGTGAACACACAGAACTGCAGAGGCACTGGCTCACAGAGAGCAGACACTGCAGGGCAAGAAGAAATGAAGGAGAATGAGCAGAGCTCAGTCTTTAGATAAGACAGTTATGCTGAACTGTTAGATCTCAAATAGCCACATTCACTTACAATACTCTATTATTGTCAAAACAGCTTAGGTTCACAGCTGTGCCTGTAGAGTCACTTTATTTCAGTTTGCATCCTAAATCATGCAATGTGAGAATCTGAGCAAGACAATCTGCACGATACAGTGTCATTTATCTTTGATATGTCTATGTCCAGCCCCATAAAGCTTCGCCAGAAAAGAAATGACATACATTTGCATACATATATCTTCATATATAAATATTACATGGGCTATACAAAAGCATTTCCTTCTAGATCAGTGATTAGATCAGAGGTCTGGAAGCTGTTAAATAGGAAAACGCTTTGCACAAGACTTTGCAGCTGTGGAAAGTTTGTTTAAAACTTGTTGTCTGTACTTGATATTTAGACACAGTTTAGTGCTCAGTTGTTATGCCTCTGTAGAAGTAAAGGGATGATTTGTGGGGAACTGGTGTGCGGTGGAAAGCCAGAGAATCTGATCCTGCAGGGCAAAAATACGTGCAGAACTCTAGGCAGCGTTACAGAGTCATGTTGCAGTTAGAACAATAGAAAGTCTGATGTAAAAAAAAACAGAACACTATTTTCAGGACCCATATCAATGCAGACAGAGCTGAATGTTTTCATACCTGAAATGATTGAAATGTTTAATTCCTTAAACACTAAAAAGCCAAAATTAACTAGAGGTGACGGCGGCTTGTGAAAAAATAAACAAATGTAATTTACAGATGTGTTTTAGAAGCAGGGCTGGGGGGGGGGGCTTGGAAAATTGTGGCAAATTTTGCATGAACATGTCATCAAAAGGGGAACACTGCAAAATTTATGAAACATGAGTACATGAAGACCGCAGTACAGCTGGAATGAACAAAACTTAGTGTCTCGTGACTCACATTGTTATTGATGCACCAGCAGATGAAGTTGACTTATGAAGTGAGGAACCATGAACATACAGGTCTATACATGTTATGTGTGCAGTGGTAACCCATTACAGAAAATCTATACAGGTTCTCATCAAACAATGCAACTGACATAGAAAGAAACAAAATGGCTGAATTGGCTATGTCAGAGTCATCAACAGTCTTTAGCTGTGAAACAATCCACTGCAACAATCCCCCTAATGACACAAAACCGGCTCATACAAGAGTGAGACCATCAATAAAATGATTGTTACAGTAAGGGAAACTACACAACACAAAAAATTCAAAAACAATGCAAGTAGAAGACATTTTAAAACAGGCATACAACAACCATTAATGCTTCCACTCACTAAATGAAATGCATATCCAATGGTATTCAGCTGCCATCCTCTATAAAATGAATAGTTCCAGTTTGGCCCAGTTTTCCTTGCCGACACTGAGTATTTTTTCCCCTTTAAATACCTATGCATATATGTGCCTGGATCAGTGCCCATCTGACCCGGTCCCATGTGTCATGTCCCCATTTGACCAGCAGGTGTCGCTGGCCATCCTGTTTTTCCCCCTCTCTCTTGTAGCTCCTCGGTCCCCTAGTGTTTTTCCCCATTCGCCAGGCCGTCATGTGGTTTAATGGTCTAAGCCAGTGTATTTCAATCTCTTTTGAGCCACGGCACATTTTTTCCATTGAAAAAATCCCACGGCACGCCACCAACCAAAAATGTTACAAAATGACACTGTAGCCTAATAATATAGTCTCTCAATTAATTTATACTCACAATTATTTTCAAAAAAGTTTTTAGACCAATTAAGTGAAATTGGATAACCTCCCATAGTACACCTTGTAATCTCTCACGGCACAGTGATTCAAAACCACTCGCCTAATCAAAATGGAATCCTGATTCCATTTTGTTGGGGGTTCGAAGCTGACCCCTTTGGTAAGCTTCTACTACTAGTTTTTTTTTTTTTTTAATATTTGTTTTGGACATTATTTTGTCTTGGTATATTATGTACATGTATTTAGTGTTCTGTTTTGTTAATAAAGTCCTCTGTTTGCCGCGTTCCTATTTTACCTCCTTCGACATGCCCCGTCGCAACAACATGACATACATATTGAATAAATCCCAACACTACTACAACACGTCACTCCTGATAGCAAGAGACAGCATAGCGTGTAATTAAGCCATGCACTATAACCTATAATTCACCCATTTAAGAACATCGAACTTGTTGCAATATCCTTTATTGTCAAGGTTCACTCTGGAGGAAAAATGCGTGCCTGCAGTCTGCACCTATTTTGAAGTGCAGCTTAACTGAACTATCTTTTTTTTTTTTTTTTTTTTTTTCATGAAACCACGCCAGGTTCGGCTAAAAGGCGAGCTTTTAGTAGCTGCTTTGTATGTTGGCTGCTTAAGCAGCGTGTTTAATTGAACCAATGTCCAGCCAATACGACAAAAAAATACATTTTGAATAATTAAAAAGTAACAACAACAATAATATTGTTAATAATAACAGTAGTAGTAGTAATAGTAATAATTATGATAACCTAATGATGATCTATATAATAATCCTAACTATCAAGACCATAAAAGTGGAATAATTAAGGGGTATTGTATACCTAAATTGCATATAAAATATAGTTTTATAAATATTACACATTATCCAATATAAAATACAGTACAAAAAAAAACTCACCAAGATCCGAGAGGTTTTCATCTCTTCTACTCAAAATAGTTTTCTCAATATTTTTATCAGTATAGTCGTCCAAGTTCTCCGTATTCGAACTTAGAATAGTAGTCACCTTTGGGATTTTAGTATTTTTATTCGGTGTCGATGTGTTTTTGAAGCTGTCATTGTGAACGTTATCATCAGATCCGTAATACTGAGAAACCGTTTGGTTAGTAAATTCTGCATAACTGATTGCAGTCGTTTCATTACTGGGGAAAGTAGCGCAAAGGGTCGTACACAAAATAATTAAAGTACAGACAGAGGACATCGGAGCAAAAGTCATCTCTAATCTCATATGCATCACTCTTATATTCCGTTTGGATTGCTACAGTCCCATTAAAACTGCAAATAAACTTTCTTCAAACAAAGCAAATTCTGCACGACTGAAAAAAAATAAAAGGAATGGAAATCATATGTATTGACCGTAAGTCTTAGAATAGAGGGGACGAAGGAAATTTGTAATAGTAAGTTCGCTCCCCTATCCATCCATCCATCCATCCATCCATCCATCTACACACAACTGTACAGGTTTAAACAATCCAGGACACTGAATGAAAAGTACAAATATTTAACTAACCTTTTATCAGCAGTGTTAAAATGTATATGCATGTTGTGTTAGGCAAATGCAGAAAAATGCACTTCAGAATGAGAAATCACAATAAAGAACGGGCGTGTTAAGAGGTGACAGCCCATTCAGGCCAATGATCCAACTTGCCCTTTTCCCACTCACTTGGCTACTTCCCAGCATCCCTCAGCTTTTAGCCCTGAAAGTAAAGCCTGTCCTGCCCCCTGATTGGGGAAATCATTGGTTGCCAGCCGAGTCCCATTGGAACTTTTTGAGGCGGTGAGGAAACCATGGTTACCTGCAAAGCATGTGGTACTGGTCGCCCCCTGCTGGTGCATAGTGGACTCTCAAGAGCCCCTTATATCACAACATGTTAGGCGCGTGCTGTGCATAACAGTCATGCACAGTTATGTACAGTGTCCTCTGTTTTCAATTGCTGTCCTGATGTGCTATGGCTGGGGATGAGGGTTGGCACATCGGAAGCAGGCATTGTACCCTCACTCCCCCAGGCTCCAGCTCGGTGGTCGGCCCCAGCTTCACCCAAGGCACCTCGTCGGCAGGTCCTCCGCTGGCGCCTCTTCAATCCCCTGTGGGTCCCTCGCCCGCGGCTCGTGGGTTGTCTGCGCCGGATCTGGCTGTGGTAGCGCCCCCGCTAGCCAAGGCTACGGCTCTCTCCCCTCCACCACAGTACCTTTCGGCTCCCTCCTTGCCATCTCCACCAGCCCCTTTGCCTGCACCCTCGCCACCCTCGACATCCCCTTCAGCCCCTGTTCCGGCCCCGCAGAGACCTGCTGCCCCAGCGTGTCCTACCTCACGCCCACTGAAGGTCCCCTGCTCCCTGTTGCCCACTGCCCTTAGATCCCTTGGCCAAAATGAAAACCAACACCTTGAAGTATCGTACTTTTGGTACCTTCTTGAAGTACCAAAAGTAGGGTAGCTGGTGTGCTGTAAATGCCCTTTAATGGAGCAGTGAATTGGACAGCTTTACAATGCTGTATATTTCGTATCTGCTGTACATCCTCTGCCATGCTCCAAGGTTCATTTTTTCTGTGTACTGGCTTCTGCTGTTACTTCCAGGTCAAAGCCCGGGGGGGAACTGTGGAGCAGGTGAAGAGCACCTAGGCCAGTGTGAGTCCAATTCAGCGTATGTATGCAGAAGTAAATCAACTCCCAATCACATTATCTGGATGTCTTAGTCCAGTTAGTCTGGATGCCCTTAAGTTAGTTCTTGTTTTCCCCATTTGCCTTATTGACCCCTTGCGGTCCCTTTTATTTAGGTCAGGATTGGCAAATTTCCAAATAAGCAAAAAAAACATATGGTTGCTTGTGACGTGTGTGATGAGTTGGACCATTTCGATTACGTAGGGTTTACTAGTAGTAGAGACTTAGAAGAAACATTGTTCATATGTACTGTAGCCTAAGGAATGTCACATTACAATACCCCTGAACATAAAGACTATACAATTAAAGGAAAACAAATAAGTTTGACATTATGAAGCATTCTTTAGCAGTAGCAAATGGCAGCATTGTACAAATTGAGAAAGAAACACAAAAAAATTCAGAACAAAACCAAACAGGTGTTTTTTCGCCACAATTTACTCTTGGTTTAAATAGTACAGCCATGGAGTTAATGTAAAAACAGAAAAAGGCACACAGATGGTTTTGCATTTGACTGTGACATGCCTGCAGAACCCCTCATTAATATAACTGACCAGTGCAATCCAGTAGTTGAGTTGCAACCAACACCAGGCAAAGCATATGGTACAAAAAACACAATGGGTCAGCAAAGACTGTTACAATGTATTCTTGGTACTACAGCTACTTTTGAAGGGTTTCACAAAAATATTCCCGCATTTTATAAATAAATTGCCTACTTATTTCATGGTCAGAGTTCCAGTTAAAGGAGGTTTACTCCTCTATTAGTCAGGTATATTACTGTCTCTTAGTCCTGTGCAACTTGTTCAGTCATTCTTCTCTGTCTATGTTAGTTGCCTTACCTGGTTTCCCCGATAAACTCCCCATGTGAGGGGCTGCATTTGCTCCCGGTCTGCATTTGGATCGTCCTTCTCCCGCTGCGTTGTGACAAAAACTATACTATTCAACAAAGCTTTTTCTACTGGGTTACACCTACATTTACTGACACACTTTTTTCCAAAGGGGAAGATGTTTCACCTTTCATCTTGACAATGACCTGAAGGACACTGCCAAAATTGACAATACGGTGGCTGAAGGGGAAAAAGATGAATGTCCTTGCGTGGAGCCCAGACTTAAACCCCACTGAAAATCTGTGAAATGACTTAAAAATTGCAGCCCACCAGCAGGTACCATCCAATTGACTGAGCTTGAGCAGTTCTGTAAGGAATTGTGGGGAAGTACTCAGTCTAGGTATGCCTAGTTGGTAGAAGTATCCAAACACACTCAAAGCTGTAATTAAAGCAATAGGGCGTTCCACAAAGTATTGATGCAGGAGAGTGATGGTTTATCAGTTGCAGTTATTCTTGTTTTTTATATGTGATTTATTTTTTCTTTCACTTAAATATCATTAGTTGCACTGAATAAATAAAGCTGGACAAATTCGGTTCAGTTGTTTTCATTTCAGGCTGTAAAGTGACAAAATGTGATTTTTTCTTACAGGGGGTGATTCTTTTCTATACCCACTGTACTGTAGAATGGCCATGCATGTAATGTATTGCACTGTAAATACTACAGTTAGCTGTGCAAGTTGTAAAACACATCGTGCTAGTTTTTCTTTTACCTCTATTTTCATTTATTGTCGAGGGAGACATTTTACTCGCAAATTCGCTCGGTGGTTGATGGGTGCCCACGAGATGACACTCCTCTGATTATGCGTGACTTCAGTGCAACCACTGGCATTGACAGGGCTGGCTATGAGGACTGTGTTGGTTCCCACTGGGGTGAGAGTGGCTCCATGCTCCTTGACTTTGCAAAAGGTCAGGGGCTGCAGGTCGCTGGATCCTGGTTCCAACGCCCTGAGCTGCATTGTTGGACTTGGTACTCCAATACTGGTTGTGTGGTGAAGGAGATCGATCACATCCTTGTGGGCAGGCGCTGTAGACTCCTGTAGAACTGCAGGGTCTACAGAAGTGACCAGTTTGTTATTTCTGACCACAGACTTGTTGCTACTCTGAAGATTCAGCTTAGTAGACTACCACCAACTAGGAGAATGAGGCTGGACTTGGCCAGACTCCAACATCAACCTGTTTCTGAAGAGTTTGCACGCAATCAGGGCGGATGATGAAATGGTCCTTATACGTGACAGTGCAGTTGTGATCTGCTGGGCCAGCTACTTTGAGCAGTTGTTTAAAGCTGACCCTCCAGCTAGGACGTTGGACATCTCTGGGTCCACGGTTCTCGAGGCTGATCCTCCAGTCAGCTGTGAACCACCCAGGCTCACTGAGATTGCACGGATAGCGAATCAGCTGGGGGTAGGGAAGGTCACAGGGATCTGTGGTATCCGGGGTGAACTTATCCAGGCTGGTGGTAAGGCTGTCCTCCTGGCATTGCAGGCAATCTTTGTTTCCATTTGGGAGTCAGGTGTCATCCCAATTGGCTGGAAAATGGTACTTAGTCCCTATCTGGAAAGGGAAGGCTGGTCGCCTGGATTGCGGCAACTACAGGGGGATAACACTGCTCTCAGTGCCAGGTAAGGTCCTTGCTAGGGTCATCCTTAACAGGATCTGTGATCACTTGCTCACCTGTCAGCAACCGGAGCAGTCTGGTTTTACGACTAAGAAGTTTACCATCGACTGTATCCTTGCACTGAGGGTTCTCATTGAGTTCAAGCGTGAATATTGGCAGAAGGGTCTTTGCAGTCTTTGTCGAATTTCGTAAAGTGTTTGACTCAGTTGATCGAGTTGCCCTGTGGGACATCCTAAGACTTCCCAGGATCCCCCTGAAATTGCTGGACATCATAGCTGGCCTGTACACTGGTACTGAGAGTGCTGTGCAGAGTGGAGGGAGAACTTCCACATTCTTCCCACTTGATTCCGGGGTTCACCAGGGGTGTGTTCTTGCCCCTAGTCTGTTCAATGCTTATATGGACTGGGTGTTGGGCAGGGTCGTGGGGTGCAGCAGCTGTGGGGCATCTGTTGGTGAAAAAAGATTTACTGATCTTGACTTAGCCAACGATGCTGTGATCATTTTTTTGGTATGCATGCTCAAATACAATGCTTTTTATTTCTTTCAGAAAACGTTAAAACTTTAGGCAAGGCCAAATCCCATGAATCACATTTTGCTTGATAAGGCAGGGTTTGACAAAGAGATGTGGAAGCATCCTCATTGTTTAATGTACTGTGGTACAGTTTCCTGGCCAGTGTGAGGGAAGTATTGCTCAGTGCAGCCATAGGGCAACAAGGAATTCTTCACCACCATGATGCTAGAAGTGTCAAAAACATTAGAGAACATTTTTGGTGAATTTTGAAACTGTATAAAGGGCAATGCATCTTTCCACTGAGATGCTCAAATTCAGGGCTGGTTTCATAAAAACCATTTTAAATCCATGCAGCTCCCACCATATTCCCCAGTCTTGACTCTGATAAAAAAAGAAAAAAAAAATGCTTTTTCCGCATGGTGATGGAAAGTTTATAATCACAAACCCCATAATAGTGTCTCCCTGCTATAAGCCACAGAGGAGGTATATGGAGCTATTTCTCCAGGCACCTGCCCAGCCTGGATTCATCAATGCCAAGGGACATAATTCACGGATACCAGGCTGGGGACAGCATCTGTGATGGCGATGAAATTCTCCAGCATGTTTATGATACAACAGGACAATGCTGGATTTACTGTATCAATGGATGCAAGTTTATACAGGTTTCATTTAGATTTTTCATGTTTTTCCGAAAACAGTAAATAACGACCAAAGCAGTCTAAGAACTCTTGGTGTCCACTATTGTTACTTATAACTTTACACAAATAGCACAATGACCTACACATAAAGACAAAACAGTGGGAGGAGTGTCTGATTTATTCAAGTGTGTGTAAAATGTAGCAGTTTTAGAAAACACAACTGGGAAAACCAAGTGTAGAAAGCACATTAAACCATCTCTTCCTGCCCGTCCTCCTCAAACACACCCTACTCCTCAGTGGGGGCATCCTGGTACTCAGATACCCAGTCATTGGTTGTTGTTCTCTACCTCAGGGTGCCAGAGCCAATCCTGCTGCTTAAAACATGGTACTGAAACAAGAGGGGGGGGGAGGGGGGGGATGTCACACACATCTTGATGTTGTTGGGTATCCATTCGACAAAATAACTTCTGTTGTTGTCCTGTACATTCTACATCTGCTCATCCACCTCCTTCATGGACATACGTCCATGGAAGACTGCAACTACTGTCAGGTAGTGACCATGACGTGGATCGCAGGCCGCCATCGTGTTCTTCGAATCAAACATCTGCTGCATGAGTTCTGGAACAGTGAGGGCACGGTAGTGCAGGCTGCCCCTGCTGGTGAGGGGGGCAAAGCCGGACATGACGTATAGGGCAGGAAAGGAGACCATATGGACAGCAAGCTTGCAGGGGTTTGCGTTGAGCAGGCCAGGGAAAAGCAGAGAGGTGATGACACCACTTTTGGTGGCAGATACCAGGTGGCTGAGGTCCCCATAGGTGGGTGTAGCCAGCTTGAGTGTGCAGAAGAAATGTCACACAGAGCCTCATTATCAATGCAGAACATCTCGTCTGTGCTCCCTGTCTGTGCACTGAGATCGAGGCATTGTAGGGTTTCATGACCGTGTTCGACACTTTGGGAGAGAGCACCACGCTGAAGGTCTTCAAGATATGGTCAAAGTACTCTTCATGGATCACCTTTACATACTGTCAACAGGTACCTTTGTTAATAAAACAACGTCACTGTTGTGCATAATAGAAAACCCCCATAAAGGCCAACAGCGTCCGCAGGACAAAAGCCATGTGAAAAAAAAAGCCACCACAGCCCTTAGCACTTCCATAAATCTGCTCAGTGTATTTTGCCTTCAGTATAACCTGACAAGACCCACCAGCACTCATATCACATATAAATAGTTCAAGTGCATCTATGTGCCTCCTGATTTGTTGGCTTCCCGCTGATTCACTCGGTGAACTCGGGAGTCATGTGCAGCATGAGCAGGTCACTGCCACGACGCACCACCATGTTGATGCTGTCACTAGTGCGCACGGCATTGTAGATCTCCTCGGAGGTCTTCACAGCTGTTCCGTTGATTTCCACCACAATGTCACCTGGCTTCATCCCTGCCCTGGGGTGCAAATAGGCAAGAGACAAATACCAGCATTTAGGTGGTTGCGGCAAGTGTCATACAAACTTTCACTCTACTTTTCTCATTTTATATAAACAACTTTAAGTTTTATACACAGTTCCGGCCTCACAACCGCAGACCACGTATAACCACACCAGCCCAGGACCTCCAAATCCAGCATGTTCACCTCCAGGATCGCCTGAGACCAGCAACCCGGACAGCTGCAGCAACAATCGGTTTGCATAACCAAAGAATTTCTGCACAAACTGTCAGAAACCGTCTCAGGGA
>JAODJU010000050.1:10303459-10321617 GCA_026776725.1 Gnathonemus echidnorhynchus | reverse complement strand
TGTATAATAACGTAGACCCAACTAATCGATTATTAAATTAGTTGGCAACTATTTTAATAATCGATTTTAATCGATTAGTTGTTGCAGCCCTATGTGAGATATGACCAAAATCTCATATACAAAACAATATACACATCACGACTACACCTCAGTATTTGCGGATTTTTTTTTCCTACACATCAGCTGCTGTACGAATTGGACAGAAATCCTTAAGTGAAAAGGTCACAAATGTCGGCTGATCCAAAAATAGACAAGTGATCCACAAATGCGCAAAACATGTTTCAGTGTACAAATTGCTCTGTGTTTTTGTGGATATGATTTTATACAATACAAATAAAAGTACATATTTGTGGATAGTGATATTTGGATTTTTTTTTTCTACAGACCAGCCTCAGTATGAATGGGACAAAAAAAAAAAAAAAGCATATAAATAGGAGGGAAGTTACAAATGTCCTGCCTATTTTTGGATCACGTTATGTGATACGCAATTATTCAAAACTTGTGTACAAATTGCTCCATATTTTTGTGGATATAATTTTACACATCACAAATAAAAATGCATAGTTGTGGATAGTGACACGTGTTTTTTTGACTACAGATCAGCTATGATGCACGAGAGATCAGGGTGGGAAAATTTTTTTCTTTGTTTCCTCTCTATAGTTTTGTATTTCCTCACGATACTTTGCCATTACTAATAACTGTACTGTGCCCATTTAAAGTACAAAAGATAGAATCAATGGACTAAAGTATAAACCTAAATGACTAAATGATACAGACATGTACAGTTAAGTGTGCCTTAAGCATTAAACTATGGGGGACAATGCACACCATGCAACTTTCATATATGTATTTATTAATAATTGCACTGTGTCTATTCACAGCCAGTAACTGTAAGCAAGACAGCTGGGCTGTTAAGGGTGAAGTGCACATATAAACATTAAAATATTAAATATGCGGTAAAGAAATCTGAAAAACCATGGAGTGTTTTGTTGAAAGGTATTACATCCAGAAAACTGAATGTAAAGTTAACTTTACCGCAGTGTCAGTTAAGGTTTAAACTCGAAACAATAGTTTTGTGATCACATTCAATTTGCTGCAATGTGACAGCATGGATTAACTTAAATACATACATTTCCAGTTAAGTGTGCTTTATGCATTAGATTATAGGGGACAATGCACACCATGTAACCTTAATATTTGTTTTTATGTGTATTTATAAACAAGTGCACTATGTCCCAGTGGCTTTAAGCAAGACAGCTGGACTACTGAACGTGAAGTGCTCACAAACATTGAAATATTCCCAAAAAAAAAAAAAAAAAAAAACTTAAGTGAATCAGAGAGCCTAATCCAGGGATGGGCAATCTTATCCAGAAAGCGCCACTGTATGTGCAGGTTTTCACTGCAAACTCTTTAGATTACCAATTACAGGACTGATTGGCTGAAGAGTCCTCATACCCTGGGATTGAACAGCTGCCCTAAAGGCTATCCCAAAAACCTGCATACACACCAGCCCTTTACGGATTAGATTGACCTCCCCTGACCTAAACTAAATGGTTGTGTGAGTGTGCACCCCACGATGGGCTGCCTCCCAGTATTCAATAAATATTATACATTTATCAGTAGAATTAAGTTGATTATAAATATACTAGATTGTGACACTCCTAGTCCTCCGCCCCTAATGATTTTCTCAAAGAACTATACTCAAAACTAGGGATCACCAATTTTATTGGCCAATAACACTTAAGTTCCACTTTGATGTCTCTCTGAACATTAATAAGGAAAAAAGGAGCTCTCTCTCACTGGCATTAACGCATCAGATCTATGCTTGTATCATAAATCATACTCAGTCAAAGATTACCAAGTGTTGTGGTTCTGTGCAGGGTTAAACTATGGCAGAATGCTGCCCTATAATAAGTAATTACATACTGTAAAGAGCAAGGGAATTTCATTTTGATGTTAGTTTTATTTACAGTGGCTATATGTAGTGTGATTTTAGAGACAAACCCTACATCCAAATAACTACTGCGGTCCTTGTAATGTGATAAAACAGATAGATGCTTTAATATCATTGTAAGTACTAAGAGATTTAGTTTGGAACATGCCAGCAGATCCACAGTATATTTACAAAAAAATAGTTTCGAGGCATAAATAGAATGGGAGAGTATGTACAGTTACTATATATGTACAAGATATATATACACAATAAGGTGCTTGTAAGCAAGTTCACAGAGGTAGAGCGATAAGTGATTGGACATAACGCGTGACGTCGATATTAACGTCATATGTCGAAAGTATTTCTCTTGAGATCATCTGTCAGCAAAGGATTAACTAAAACTATTCATGTCTGTTTAATTTTTGGCCATATAAAATCATACATATTATATTATTTGTCATTGCCATTTTTAGCTTGCTAAAATCTGCATTGGTATCAGAGACAAAACCATCATATCAGTCAAGCCCTCTGGAAATTCCTACCTTGGTGTAAGGGTTAGCATCATCACCCCAATATACCGCCGCTTGGATCCCGAATCCCCAAACCAAGACTCTGGAGGACAGCAGAAGAATGCATTCATTACTTTTGTCACATGGTAAACAAACAGGGGACATTTCACCAAGTAAAGTTATACTAGTCTACACTGAAAAACATTAAAATTCCTTTGCCGGGGAAGTATGCCAAAGCCTAGTTCATATTTCACTTTTCCGCATACACTTTCGAGCCGTGCACAGCTGTGCGTGTGGAATCATACTACATTTTGTCAGGGATGCAGACGGGAGATCAGAGATAAGAGGTCATGTTAACTGAATATTTTCCATCGCTGAGAATTTTTAACAATGCCAGAAAAATCTGAAAGCCACCCATCATTTTTACAGATAACAAAGGGTGATCTACCGTAACTAATTCACACCCCTGTTCAGCTTGTGGCGAGTATGCATATTAATTAGCTATTGTCTAGTCTCGTCCTTGATCTCACGTGCATGATCACACTGCCTTATAGTGATAAACTTGCTGACTGGTTGACGACAAACACTAGCACCAACTTGGAAGTCACACATTAATGCTTAGAACTATGTTGGAAAAGCAACTATACTGATAACGTTTTTCAACCAGCGGCAGCTAATGTCACTGGGCAAAATACGTCTGCACTGTCCCTGTGGGGGGGGAATTCATCTGCTTTGTGTGATGTTGACATAAAAAGTGACTGCATGGTCACCGTCTTCATCTTCTCTCACCATGCCCTTGTTCTCTACATTTATTCCAAAAAACGAAAATGAACGAATAAAAAATAAATGCTATTAAATATGCATCAACATAAAATATGAAATGGGCGGGCAGTAATATATAATGACAATTTTTACGACTGTCGATAAAAAAGAAAAAGATAATCTAACGCAACTTCTGTTGCAGATGTATAGCAAACAAACACAAATACAAGCAATGTAGTGTGATGGGTATACTTTAAAAGGACAGTTTTAAAGTTGTTAGTCTAGGACCGTATTAAGGTAATACAGCAGCATTCCGAAATCCTTATGAGAATTAGCTGGGACCCCTAACCCTGCAAATTTTAGCACTAAGATTTCAAAATTTTGGAATAGTGCTGCTTTTGAAAATACAGCATAACGTGACTTAACGTCTGGACAGTATGAAAAATTAGACCTCCCCGTACAGCTGTTCACCACAACCACTATAACAATAAATATCTTTCCTCTTTTGGCTGATCTTTGCTCTGTGAAAGTGGGTGCTGCCACCTACTGGAAGGTCCACGTCAATTATCTCCCACGACACCCGTATTTTCCGCTGGACAAAAAAAATCTGGGCTACATGCACACTGTCCGCAGCCATCTGACGCAAATCCCCGATGCCAAATGTCATGTTACCTCACCCCGCGTGTGACCGAAAGCACACGAAGAAAAGTGAAGTATGACTGGCCTTTAGTCAGCAGTCAGAAGGTCAAGCCATTCAAAGTGCAACTTCCTGGTGAGAATTTCAAGGGCCGTGACCAAAACTAGAGGCAAAAATAAAGAACCACTGACAATTTTTAGATGAACTACACTGAACAAAAATATAAACGCAACACTCTTGTTTGAAACACTCTGAAACTGCACATTTCAGAGTGGCCTTTTATTGTGGGCTGTCTAAGGCACACCTGTGCAATATTCATGCTGTCCAATCAGCACCTTGATATACCACACCTGTGAGATGGGATGGATTATCTTGGCAAAGGAGAAGTGTTTACTAACACAGATTTGTGAACAATATTTGAGAGTAATGGGTCTTTTGTTTATGTAGAAAAAATTTCAGATCTTTGAGTTCAGCTCATGCAAAATGGGAGCAAAATCGAAAGTGTTGCGTTTATATTTTTGTTCAGTGTAGATCAGGCTACTAATTAGTTTTCATTTTAATTAATACAGAGCTGCATCTATTGATCTAAAGCAACTATTGACCATGCATGCTTCTATTGTGGAGGGACAGGGGGGTTGGATGACCAAATATAACCATTTATTCCAATTTTTTAAAATTACATTAATTTTTGGATATATATTTCCCAGCCCAACTGTGTATGTTAAATAAACCTTGAGATTCAACAGTAAAACTATGAAGCAGAGACAGAAACTCACTCTTCTTGTCTGCAGCCTTATCGAGAAAGGCCCTAAGATGGTCAGATGGAATGGCGAAGGAGATGCCTGCAGTGACCTTCATGGTATTGATGCCAATGACTTCACCATCCTGCGTGCAACAACACCACCACCATGAGTCACGTGCACTGAGGGCAGAGTGCAACAAGGCTGACTCCGGGATCAAAGGACACCCCCAGCTCTCAGTAAGAATGCAGACAGCCAAGTCACACAACACAAGCTCACCTATAATCCCATACTGAGCACATCGATTCCACAGCTTCAGGACTTACCAAGTTGATGAGAGGTCCTCCAGAATTCCCAAACTGCAAAATGACAGAGCGCAGTCATGACCGATTCATACAAAGGTTTCATTATTTCATACAGTCAGTCCTGCTACAGTCGGACTAATGCGTTCCTGAAAAACCTCATGCTGACTAAAATATACATATTCAACGTAAAAAAATAGGGATAAGGGAATGAGAGTCCAAAACCAAGTAACTTATGCTAAAAAAAATGAATTAAATAAAAATAGCGATATCAGGACAATTATATACATTTTAATAAGAAATAACAATAATACCTTAATAAATTATATCAGAAACATCTCCTGTGGGTCTAGTGAATCTCATGGGAATTGCTTAGTAACCACATCAGCTGGTGCCAAACTCGCAAAAGTGAATTAAAGAATGCTGCTCTGTTTTTACAGGATAATTTGTCAAATATTTTAAGACTTTTAGACCTTGATCTGTGCAATGCGGGGATGTAGCCTACAAAAAGTTTGGTTATTTTAGATTTGGAAACTGGTTGAACCATTCGACTAAAACGAACCGGTTCAAAAGAACAATTCATTCACAAATCGGATATCACTGGCATTCACTTGGATAGCTGTATGCAAGTAGTGCATTGTATTGTAGTTCACGTAGCACTTTTTTCTTAGACTGAAAATTGCCCAAATACAAATGTGATTCCATGTTGGATCACACTTGGGTAGTAATATCAGTCGATTCCTGGTGTGATACCACACCTTGTAGCAGCACTGACTGTATTAAGAAAACTACTAACTAAACCGACTAATCTTGTTAGAAGGAGAGCAGCATATGAAGTAAAAAAAAAAAAAAAGGGAGGGAATTTTACTGTCATGTGGTAATGCTTTTTGGCCCTTGGATTACAGTCCCGGTGTCCTTTTAGGAAGCCCTTTCTGAGGGATTGCACTCACATCGATAGGTGCATCAGTCTGGATGTAGTCCATGTTGGAGTTGGACAAGCCCAGCTCCCGACTGCCTCTCTGCACCGAGCTGACGATCCCTGACGTAATGGTATTACGCAAAGCTAAGGGGCTTCCCATGGCAACCACAAACTCGCCCTGCCGCACGTCCGCTGAACGGCCAAGGGGAAGTGTGGGTAAGGCCTGCTGCAAGGAGGTCAAACACAGTAACAAGAAGATAGGAAAAAAATATCACCTGCTAGATGCTTTAATTTTCTTTACTTAAAGTTACCACAGCCTGCTGGAGTTAAAATGCTGTGTTCATTACGACCTACCTGAGTGCTGATTTTGATGGTGGCGATATCAGCCACTGGGTCCACATCCTGAACGATGGCGTTGTAAGTAGTTCCGTTTGTAAGCTTGACACGCACACCACGTTTGTTGGCCACGACATGGGCGTTGGTTACAATCAGCCCGTCGCTGCTAATGATAAAACCTGAGCCATTGGAGATCGGAACTTCCCTTCCAGAAAAGGGATGCCTAAGGAGAGAAAATATTTCGTCTTATTTATTGCACCTCAGAGAGAAACACATTTTCCATTCTGTGGGGTGGAAATTCAATAATCAATGTTAGTGATCGCACTGGCAGACTATACAATCAAAGGCTCCAAAATACTTATCTATACTTGAGCAAGAAAAGTAGTTACTAGCACACACGATATAACAATGCACGGAGGTGTTATATTTATAATCGCTGCTGCGGAAGAACATGCTAGAACGTATCAGACGTTAACATTGACACACCAGAGCCAGGTGTACAGTAAATAAAAGCACAGGGTCGACCTTACCGTCCTATTATTTCGATGTATACTACCGCAGGCGAAGACTTCTCCACCACATCCGCAATGAAGTTGTATTTGTATCGTGGACTGTCCGGCTTGAAAGGAGAAGCACACTCCGCCGTGGTGAGAGCCTGCTCCAGGACCGAGCCCCTGAGTTTTAACACCGTGCTAGACCCAGACTGCCTGTCATCTTCACGAGAGCTGAGAAAAGCCGCTCCGCCAACTCCGAGCACAGTCGCAAAGGCTATCCTAAAGGCGCGGCCTCCGTACGAGCTGCCGCTCCAGCTACTCGCAGAAGTCCACGCCGCTGAAGCCTTGTCACGTCCTGCTCTATTGTACCTCGGTTCCGTTCGTTTTGAACACGGTACCGCGGCTCGCACGGCGAGCGATCTGAAGCTGTCATCCAGCACACATCTCTGTAAAGTTCGATGTACTAAACGCCTAAAACCTGCCATCATCTTTGAAGGCGCAACGGAAATTAGGTAATTCACACTTCCGGTTTACCACTGAACGTGAAAAAGGCTGCGCATGCGCGCTGTCGCAACCTTATCGAGAAGGATCTTGACCTTATCAGCCGACCAGGTCTGAGTAAGGGAAGGCTCTACATGAATCATATACTTTTTGGAAACTCACCCCTGTTTTGCAGTGCAAAGCGGTCTCTCTAAAGGTTATTATAATCTTTGCGCTACGACACTTTCGGAAAAGCCCGTCTTTCGTAGTGCGAAAGTTGTTCGCGAATATTAATTTAGCTGTCGCTCCTGCCAGATTTTCGGCACGCATGTACATCATTAGTTTAACGTGACTTAAGCTATCTAATTATAATTAATTTTGATTCTTATTCGTAACGTCTGATGCTTCGGCTGACATTAGCTTCCATAGAGGGGAGTGTTCGCGGCGGAAAAGCTGCGCGGCAAATGCTGCACATAATTAAGACATCATTTATAATTAAGACATTTTGGAAATACAAAATAAGTGATGTCGAAACGAAGCTAGCTTTCTGTCAGAAAAGGGATCATTACTCGAAGTTTCTCGGCACTGTGTACAGTTGCGGCCCCTGGTGGCCAAAGGGGAGCAGCTATTAACTTGGCGGGCGCTGAGTTTGACTGCATCGAATCAATCGGCTTGAAATTACTTGTCTTTTGCACAAAGGCAATTCTATACACGAAACATGTTGCTTGGTTTCATAATTATATATGAATAAATATTACATCCAACGAGCCTATTATAATAATGTATGCATATTTTTCTATTGTTTTTTTTTTTTACTGACACAGAAGTCTACGACGGCGTATTCGGGTAATTGCAGGTAATAAACTAAAGCCGAAAATACATGGAAAAAAACTCCGCAGTGATGATTTGTTATTACATGCCCATTTCTGAGAACAGACCAAACACCTGACCCGTGGACAATATATTGTTGCATGTGTATAATGTCAGTTTGTTGTTGGTTTTTTTGTAAGTACATAAGAACTACACAAACGAGAGGAGGCCATTCGGCCAACAATATATACTGTTAATTATTTTCTTATAGGTTTTTACCTTATTTGTTGATGTTCTCAAACTCCCAAATGTACCTGTTTCCTCATTTGTTCCTTCACTGCTTCCTTTTTATTGTCGATTTGCAAAACAAATCCTCCTTATAACTTCAAAGCCAAAGCAGTCACGTGGTTGTCACGTCATTTGGTTACGTGTTAATGTTAAGAACGAACCGAACTTCGAACCATGATTTGTAATAGTGTTTTTTTTACACAGCTTCTGAGCTTCAGTATCAACCCTAACATCACTACAAAATAACGCATGAATGTTCCGATTACCCAGGTACAATGTGACATATGAAATGCACAGTATATGGCAGGTATGCCCATGTAAGGCACCAGTGAATTTAGAGTTTTATACGTGAAAAACATCTGGTAACATGGCATTTTGAGCAATTTATTTGAATAACAAGCCTTATTTTCAATTTCGGGGTCTTACTCATCTTCGGCCAGGCAAATGTGAAATGCATAGTACAAAGCAGTTACACCTCGGTTAGGAAACACTGAAATTAGCCTGATCACAATTGGTTTGCTACCTGACAGCAATTGGCGTGCAACAAGGGGTGTAGTTTACTGGAACTAGGTTTGAAATCTCGTACATGCAAAGCTGTTGTGTTGCGTCCTGTAGTCACAGTCACATTATAATTACTCTGTTAGAGCTGCATTGCACTCAGTGAATCTGCAAGCAAGACCAGCTGCATTTGGCTGCATTGCTGTCAGGGCAGTGGTGCATGTTGCAGGGTTGCCAACTTAGGTCTGCTGGCTGGTGTGAGATTTTCAGTTCAGCACGAGCCTGCACACATATATGTAACAGTTTTATTGCCCTGTAAATAGTCTGTAGGGTTTGCAAACTACCCCAAAACGCTTTTGACGTCGCTAATTTTAGGTTTATGATGGAATAATATACATTTGCCATATTATTTCTTGCGTGAGCATGAGAGTCAGAAAGCGTGAGTGTCACGACAGACACGTGAGAGCTGGTAACCCGGTTGCTAAGATCACGCAGCTATTAAAATGCACCAGTACATCATTTCTCAGGCCAAAAGGATTCCTTCATCCTAGACTGCATGGCTCATCACGTTTCAGCACCCAAACACCTTCTACAGACCTGTAACTATATACTATGAAAACAGCAACAAATAAGGTTACTTATAAGCTTAAAGAAGAGAAGCCTTCCTGGTAACTGAGTTCAGAACTGAATTGATTTGGAAGTAGGACATTGACAGTAGGAAATGGAGTTGAAAACCTCAAACACTGAAAAAGACACTGACTAGGGTTACTCAGTAATGCCTTTATATATTTATTCAGCAAGTTGCTGGCACGTACACATATGTCAGGCTTAAAAATTATTGATTCAGAGGTTTAAAATCCTTGGTCAGATCTAAGATCGGCACAATAGAAAGCTTGGTTGTGAGTTTTTTCTTCTTAGTTTCTGTTTTAGGACAGCTTACGTTTAATTCATATTAAATGGACATACAGTGCAGAAATGTGCTAAGCAGCTCAAAGAAATGTGCTGTAGATGCAGTGTGGAGCTACAGTCACAAAGAAACCTCGGTCAGTGAGGCCTTCAGGATTCTCCCTGATATTTTCCTTATATTTTGAGCTTCTCTGATGTAAAAGTCATTCAGTGTAAAATAGAATTTTAGTCTCTAATTTTCAATTTGGATTTAATTTTGATTTTGTAGAGCAGATCCACGTTATTACTTTGGGAGAGTAAGCCAGATCAAGTGTTTGATTTTATCTGAAGCTCACATAATACTAATGCAAATATCAAGGAAGAAAAACAACCCAAAAATACAGCAGTGAGCGATTTATGAGAACAAAACATTAAAAAAAAAAACAAACAAAAAAAAAACATAATAGACCAAGACCAGGGGGTGCAGGTCAATATCCTCTTGGTAGAATTCAAACTCAATGTAGATCTACTACTGTCTTGCTACTTAAAAATACAGTTTCAATAAAGTTCAAACATCCATTGCTGACCTTGACTATAATTTGACCTACCATTACAAACAATTGGTTAAATGTTTGTGCCACTGTTAAGGTAGTGTCAAAACTGCTCTAATTCTTGGAGTTTGGATCTACCAAAAGGATATTGTACACCAACTTAGCTTTTACATCCTGGCTGACACAGTGCTGCTGCTCACTTTCCCTTCTTTGTTTTCTTTGTTATGTTGTGCCCTCCTTGTTCGTAATTAGCAGTCAGAGTGTGTGGAGAAGAAGGGGGAGTTTGTGATGGACCTCTTGTTTGCAACAAGGGCATGTCTGACTTCAGGGGGTGTTCTTCTAGGTGAGAGCTGGCAGGGAAGTGAAGTTTAGCCGGATCTCCTCACCTTCCAGAAGTTTCCTTCGAAGAGAAGCAGGGGACATTCAATGCAAAATGACATCAACAATGTGCTATAGAGATGCAAGTCATATATGCAGAAGACATTTTGGGTCATTGTATGAAGTCTTTTATCTTGCAGAAATAGAAACTGAGGCAAATTTTCCCATGACCAAATGCTGACCATAGGTTTGTGGAACAGTTGTCTCTGAATAACCAAAGGGGGCAGCGTGTTACTCAGTGGGCTAAGCCTGTGTGCCTGTAATCAGAGGGTCACCACTTCAAACCCAGCCTCAGCATGTCTGCGGGTCCTTGAGCAAGACCCTTAACCCCCAGCTCCCTGGGCACTGCTACAGGTGGCTGCCCTTCGCAGACAACTTACTCTACAAAGAGAGCAAGTTGAGGGAGGCGTAAAGACAATTTCCCCACGGGGATCAGTAAAGTATCGATTATTATTAAATTAAATATTTCCCTAGACATTCTGCTCCTTGCTACAGTAAACTACAATTCTTGAACTTTCCATTGCACCTCATTGCCATTTAGACATCCTTGTTTACAGGCTGTCTCAGGAGCCTCACTTTAAAGGGATTTAGGTTTGACTGATGGATGTTTTTGGGATGGTTCAAAAGATTCTGGGGACAAGACTCTTATCTGGAAGCAGTTTATAATAATGCATAACATATCAGTTTTCTGTGAGTGGAGAGAGAGTGGTCAGGGTTGTAAGAAGTGGTGAAAGCTCACTAGAGAAACTATGCTCTGTCCTTATGTTTTTTGTCTATTTTTTTTCCATGTCTGCTGCCCCATGCTTGAGCCAAAATGGCGGTTTTAGGTCTCCAAATCAATGAACTTGCTAACAGTAAAGGCCCCATTCCATCTTCCAAATCCTGGGATCTGACCATTATCCCATGGGAAACAAACTTTTTCCAAACATATTATCAGATAAGCTGACAAACTAATTAGTTAAGAAATGTGTGCCATTTCCATCAGACCCCCCTAGTAAAGGCTAAGCCCCCCATTTTCATAAATCTTTTTTGATGCTTCTGGTCTAGATTATATTCAGTGTCCTAAAAAATACAGTCTTGGGTCTGAACTATGAAATCTAGAAATTTAACACATGTGCAGCGTCCAACAGTATTAGTAATAGGCAGAGGTGGACATTTCAAGCCCAGACAGAAAAAATCCAGGCCAAGATTTTGTCTCAACAAACCAGTTGAGTATAAAGTGTCACAGTGACAGAGTACTCAGCTGGTTGGTTGGATCAAAACCTTGGTCTGGATGTTTACTTTTAAGACCTGAAATGCCCACCTCGAGTATGAGGGCCATGGTTAAAAAAGTGAGAGAAAAAAACAATGTTGATGCTGTTTGTGTTGATGAATAAAAGCAATTTTATTCAGCGCAGGAGACAAAGATGTGCAACTAGAAATGAATATTGACAAAATCTGATTTCTCTGCCAGATAAGGGAAGTCGCAGTATTTAGCTAGAAATGCAGATTTTCTGCTATTCCATTTGAATCATGCCAGATCCACGAGGAACTGGAGTTTACCTGTACGCCGCAATCTCGATGTCCAGGGCCATCTTCACGTTCAGGAGCTCTTGGTATTCCCTCAGGTATCGGGCCATCTCCTGCTTGGCATCTGCAATGTCCTTCTCCAGCTCATTAATGCGTCCCTAAAAACAGCAGCAAAGCAAAAATACAGGCTGAAAATGGGGTGACCGATTTCCTCCCCCAGTATAAATCTGCATGCTGGTTTTGTAGGCACACCAGCAAAGTGTGGAGTACCGCTCCAGGAAGCAGAGTGACAGGAGGCCATGGCTCTGTGCAGATGAGCGTGACGTGTGTCAGCAGAAAGGCACAGAGCCTTTCTGTATGTATCATTAATTTTCTGCCCTCTCAGCAGTCACCCCATCCACCTAACTGCATACTATACATTCACATCCCGATTTGTTGCTACAGCTACATTAAAATGTGCACAGATTGCGTAGCACTCTGTCGTTCACCTTACACAGAGTTACTCTTCTAAATATTCCCATTTATTTTAGCTCTCTTATTCATTCATTTGCAAACGACTTAAGCAGGGAAACTGTACTGCACTTATTTTGGGTTATGTCATTTTTCAAGGTCATGTTTCTGTTATAACCATGTTTTCTCATCTTCTCCCTGTTTAAACAGAGGGGCTTTAAATTAAGCATCTTTACGTTTGTTTGATAAGCAGGTCATTAGGTCCATTCCCCCTAGTAACCTATTTTAACAGTAATCTGTTTCCCCAGCTGTTTGGCTACCACCCCTTTGGTGCTGTACCTGGTATTTGGTCACCTCCTTCCCCTGCTTCTCCTCCAGGTCCTCCAGCTGCTTATTCATGGAGTCGATGACGTTCCTCAGGGCGTCGATCTCCGAGGATCGGGACTGGAGTAGGCGCCTGTACTCAGAGGTCTCCTCCCGGATGGAACGGACCACCTCGTTGTTCTTGCTCGCCATCTCGGCGACGCTGGCGAACTTGGTGCGGTACCAGTCCTCGGCGGCCTGCATGTTCTTGTTGGCCAGCTTCTCGTACTGACCGCGGATCTCCCGCAGGGCGGCGGAGAGGTCCGGCTTGGCCACCTCCATGTCCACCGTCACGCTGGCCGCCCGGATCTGTGTGGTCAGCTCCGCGTGCTCCTCGGAGAACACCTTCTTCAGGAAGGCGATCTCCTCGGCCAGCGAAAGCACGCTGGCCTCCATGTCGCAGTTGGCCAGCACCGCACGGCTGGCCTCCTCCCGCACCTGCTGGAGGGTGTCCTCCGCCTCCAGGCGCAGCCTCACCTCCTCCTCGTACCGCTCCTTCAGCTGGCTGTGGACATCCTGCAGGTGATCGTGCTCCGCTTCCATCTGCATCTTCTCGTTGCTCTCGGCGTCCAGCAGGGCACGGAGGCCCCGCACCTCCTGCTCGTAGAGGAGATGCAGGCGGGAGGGATCGCTCTGCCGCTGTCTCAGGGTCTCTAACTCCACCAGCAGCACCTTGTTCTGCTGCTCCAGGTGGTGGACCTTCTCGATGTAGGTGGCGAAGCGGTCATTCAGTCCCACCAGCTGCTCCTTCTCCGTGGCCCGGAGGCCCAGCAGCTCGGCGTTGAGAGTGCTGACCTGGGCCAGGTCCATCCGCTCCGCCGGGTCAGCCAGCGAAGAAGAAGTGAGTCGCGCGGGTCTCTTGGTGGAGGAGAGGGAACGGTGGGTTGAGTATAGGGAGGAAGAAATGGAAGACTTCCCAGCTCGGGACCCCCGGTAGTCGTCCCAGGGGCGGCGGGAGATGTAGGAATCGTAGCTCATTTTTTTGTCTTTTTAAATTTTTGATGGATTTTCTGTTTGTAAGTAAATCTTAAGTCCCCCTTGTTCTGCACACCCTCAGTGAGCAAGCCTTTGCACTGCACCAGTTCAGAAATGCTGCAGTGCCTGTCCTTTATACTAGCGGGCTGTGCCCCTCCCACCCGCAGCCCCCACCCGCAGTGATGCAGCAAGAAGCAGGAGCTGTCAGCAGCGGCCCAGCCAATAGCGGGGCGATGCAGTGAGCTAACAGAGACGCTGCTCCAGTCCGCCTGCCCAGCACACTGTAGAGGCTAAGCATTTTTCTTTCTTTATCTCTACCTCTGCGTCTAACAGCCGTCACTGTGACCATGGACGTTAGCACAGACACTGCTACCCTGCTGTCTGCTAGGATTTGAACGATTATTATCTCCACCTCTGCTACATAATTTCCATGTTTCAGCACGCAGTGTTTATATGAGCTTTTTTTGTTTTGCTTTGCAGGAATGCTCAGTTATAACCGAATAGTGGATATTATATTATTTAAACATTTAATGAAACTGTTGCATTACATAATGATGCCAGTGGCTGAATATTTTGCACATTGCTACATCTGTGTTGCTATTGCTATGCTAATATTAGCATGATAAGGCGATGCTGTAGTGCAAGGTCAGACAATGTTATGCTGTGTGTCCACAAGTAGCCTTTTTGTGGCCTGCACCATACTGGGGAGAATTCAACCTCGGGGCATGATTTTAGCAGCCTTTGCTCTGCATTCTGATTTATATTCATTTCCATTTATAGGCTCTAAATTTTAGCAATAGATATTTTCTGGTAGCATAGGCTATATGTATAGAATGGCCCTGGACAATTTTCTGTCATGTTTAAGTCCTCCATTTCTGGCAAATGTTTTCATACATAGAAATTGCTTTTTGTACTTTTTAAATGATAATCTGTGTGGGTGAAACATTATTATAAAGTAAATGATGAAATATATGTGCGAAATACAATTTCAAAACTGCAAAGGTGAGCAGCTAGCTTGCAATGTTAGGATTTCAATAACAGCGTTAGCTAGAAACTCACTTATGGAATTTACTAAATGGTCTGATGTGCATTTTCATTGTATCAAAGATTCTTTGATGGGGATGCCAGTATTAGGCATTATGTCCCTTTAGTGGTCAGTGAGAATAAATATATCAATAGTGAAATATTAAAAATAATTGAATGTAACCAGGATCGGCTTTCTAGGAAAGATAAACTACAGTGAAAAACAAGATGCGGCCCACAATTCATGAATTTAGTGGCAAATTTACCGTAATTGGGCACCAGCTATGTGGGACTCAGCAGACTTGGAGGACTGTGTCACGGTAGTGTAACCGAAGGGTGTGCTGTTAGTACTGTCCTTACGTTTAGTGCTTCTGTAGTCTTTTTAAATTGACTCACTAACTCTGCAACCGACCAAGTCGATATTTTGCATTGTCAGCATTGCATTGCATCATTCCATACCGTGATGCATATACAGTGCAGCAGGTATTGTAAAAATACTTAAAATGCTAATTTTTTAACCTTTATTTTTGTAGCAAGTCACTAAGAACAATTTCTTATTTAAAACAGCTCACTTCACATATGTGGAGTACATAAATCTTTGTGCAACCATTCCTGTGTGCCATTTTTGCTGTTTTCCGTAAGTTATTACATATTTTGGTACCTATGATAAATTCATGAGTCAGTGCAACACCCCTAAATGCCTGCAGGGGGTGGGATGTTTCTGTGGTTAATGACAATACTGACAGCTTGTTTGTTTGATACACATGAGTCTGAGTTTCTGTTTGAGTTGCAGAATACTGACATTGTAACATTATGCATGCATAATAAATGGCTATATGCAGTGCAGTTGTAGTAATCTGAAGGAACCTACGTGTTTTTTGTAGCCCTAAAGGGCAAGAAAATGTGATGAAGTCTCTGAATGAAGGCCCTTCTAGAGGATAGAATGTGATGCAGTGCCTTATCAGGTGCCCTTACACTGATCTAAGTGACCCTATGGGGACCTTCTCAGTGGAAAGGGGTGTCGTTATGAAGTGCCCTATGTCACCCCTATGTGATAAAGTGTCCCAAAGGAACCCCTTTCCAATAGAGGAAATGCAGTGCTAATGGATGCCCCTCCAGTGGATAAAATGTAATGCAGTGCTGTATACAGTGTCTGCCCATGTGTAAGTATTGTTTTAATGGATACCCCTCCAGTGGATAAAATGTAATGCAGTGCTGTATAGGGTATCTACCCATGCATGAGCATTGTCCTAATGGATGCCCCTCCACTGGAAAAGATGTGGTGCAGTGCCTCACAAGGTGCCCTTACAATTGACAGATTTCTGGTGGAAAAAATCTTATGAAATGGGAAAAATGTCCTTTACATTTCTTGACAATCTGCCTCTGCTTTACCGTGTCAAATCCTTGGACAGGCATGAGAAATTACTGTGTTGCCCTGTCTGTCAAGAATGTTTGCCAATTTTATGACGTGGAGGAAGAAAATGTCATAATCAAACGCTAGTTTTTCTGCTCTTTTTCTCTCCCAGCCAGCAATGTGACAGCTGTGCTGAGGTGCCTCAAAGACAGTGATGTGGACACAGTTTTCTTTCATCTCAACAAAAACATGTAACCTTAAATGGAACATCATTTGCCAAGCTGAAGCTGATCAAAGCCCAGCTAAGAAAGAGATGTGGGGAAGGAAGCATCTCTGATCTTCTCCTGCTGTCCATGGAGAGGGATACACTGACTGACCACAGGAAGATCATTGACATCTATACAAGCATGGCTAAAAGAGAATTCCTCTCCCCACAATCTCCTTTCTCAACTAAGCTACTAAGTATGTGTGTGTGCATATACATTTGTAAAACAACCATTTAAAATGTTCCCTGTATGTGTATACATCAGAGTTTTTAAAAAGTTAATTGATCTCTGTGTTGTTTTTATCACAGTACTATAGTTGTACTTTATATGGCTCAACAAATAAAATCTCAATCAGAGATGAGGAATGTTACACCAGATACAGCGTGTCATCATTCTGTTCAACTAGTGGGGGGGCAGCATGCACATCACACAGTAAGTACATATAAAACAGATAAAGTACTTTTATCTGCCCCTGCCCTTAAAACAGCCTGAGTTCACCACTGTATATAGACATGTGTATAGGTGTTGTCACGCACACACTGGCACAGAGTGAGGAAACAGATTCAGGCGAACCGGGGATTTATTTGGGGAGAACACACTTGGGAACACTGAGTCACAAGCAGGACTGACGTTAATTACCGGACTGGGGAGACATTCACATAAACTCACTTAAATACACCACAGCAATTAACATAACTAGAAACAGCTGATAACAAGAGGATTCCACATGAGGTAAACGAGGGGGCGTGGCACACAGGAGAATCAGAACAGTCATGGCATGACACATAAATAGTATATATCATACTCATATACACCGATCAGCAATAACATTAAAACCACTAACAGGTGAAGTGAATAACATTGATTACCTTGTTACAATAGCAACCGGCCAAAAAATTAGGCAAATAAATAATCAGTTTTAGAAGTTGTTGTGTTGGAAGCAAGAGAAACGGGTAAGTGTAAGGATCTCAGTGACTTTGACGAGGGCCAAACTGTGATGGCTAGACGACTGGGTCAGAGTATCTCCGAAATGGCAGGTCCTGTAGGGTGTTCCCAGAATGCAGTGGTCAGTACCTTCCAAAAGCGGTCTAAGGAAGGCCAACCAATGAAGTGAGGGGGTCATGGGCCCCCAAGGCTCATTGATGCGTATGGGGAGCAAAGGCTGGCCTGCCTGGTCTGATCCCACAAGAGAGCTACTGTAGCGCAAACTGCTGAAAATGTTATGCTAGCTATGATACAAAGGTGTAAGAACACACCGTGTTTTGCAGTTTGCTGTGTGTGGGGCTGCATAGCCACAGACCAATCAGAGTATCCATGCTGACCACCACTGAAAGTGCCCACGATGTGACCCATGGAGCAATGGAAGAAGGTGGCCCGGTCTGATGAGTCACATCTTCTATGACATCATGTGGACGGCCGGGTGCATTACTTGGGGAAGAGATGGCACCAGGATGCACTAGGTGAAAAAGGCCTGCGGGGAAGCCTTGGGTCCTGGCAGACATGCAGATGTTACACGTACCACCTACCTAAACATTGTCGCAGACCAAGTACAACCCTTTGTGGCAGTGGTATTCCCTGATGGCAGTGGCCTATTGCAGCAGGATAATAGTAATAGCAGGATTGATATAGTAAATGAGTTTAATGATTATTTTTCACGGGTGTTCACAGTAGAGAACACAAGTAACTTACCACCAAT
>JAODJU010000050.1:10284383-10296217 GCA_026776725.1 Gnathonemus echidnorhynchus | reverse complement strand
GGATGGAGATCTCAGCATCTCTCTCTCACTCCCTCAGCGGCCATTTAATACTGTCTGTGGGCCTGCGTGATCCTACAGATGCATATTTTATATTTTATACAACACATTCTACTAACGTTTGTAATGTGGGAACCTTTGGATAACCTTTGGCCAAAGTTCCTATTTGGTTGTATTTGTCACAACCTGTGCTGTCCATCCCCCCAGTGTAACCAGCAGGGGGCGGTGCTGGTCGATTGGATCCCTTCTGATTCTTCCCAGTTGTTATTGTAAAACTAACCATAAGCTAATGTTCCGTGTTTCCTGTTTAAGGTCTAAAATGGCAAGTTCTCTTTCAAATACCTGATTTAGCAGGGTTTGCTGCTCTGAGTGCTGACTAAGCTACTATAAATTTGGCTGTTACCCGTTCAGATCAAAGGTGGCAGGAACATGTTGCGCTCTTTAATTGGGAGCCTTAATACAAAATCCATGATCAAATGTTTTATTTTACCTAGTTTTATTATTTTATTTTTATTTGCTACTTGGTTACATTCACTGACCTTTCATTAGTTCACTGTACTGTCATGGGAACCAGGCATAGTGCAGGCAGGAAGGAGGAGGTGACAATCCACTAGCGGCTCTGACATATAAAGGGGGTTTATTACGAAAATGAAATTCTCTGGGGAAAACTACAAAGGAAAGGACCACGAGGGGTCAAAAAGCGAAAAGGGGAAAACGACGACTAACTATAGGAAATGACAAGGAAACAAGGTCCAGGAAAAAGGTAACAGACCAAGAACTGGCAGGGAACAAAACACAAACTCATACTACAGCACAACATAGCATGTAACATCTAAGGCAGGAACATAAATACACAAACTGAATCAGGTAATGAAGCAGGAGGAGTGAGACATGAAACAATTAACCAATCATAGAGGGTGCAGGATAACAAACAATCAGGTAGAGTAATTATGATACACAGGGAAACAGGGGGGTCAAATAAACTTAATCAAGGAACCAAGAGACCAACAGGGAAACTAAGAAATAGAAGAATATAACAAGGTCAAGCAATATGTAACCAAGGGCACAAAGCAAAAACCAAAAGAGAACGCAAACTTTAAACTAGGAACAAGATAACTAATACAAAAGAAACACTAGGGAACAAAATCTAATAAATACAAAAGCCGAGGCAGCTGGCCTCAAACTCAGAATGACAGGGCTTACAGGCACACACTCAGCCCATAGAGCCATGCAGCAGTCTGGGGAGCTGGGGAAACACACTAAGGACTTGGACAACAGGGGGGAACAGGATGACCAGCGACACCTACTGGCCAAACGGAGAGGAGACATGAAAGGCTGGGACAGACGGGTGGAGACCCTCTGTATATATAAATACACACACACACACACATACACATAACATAATATAATATGAAGTAGAGTTCAAAAAGCAAAGACACTCGAAACACAACATAAACATCTTTGCTTTTGTCAACCACCACAATATAATGAAGTAAAAGGTCTGATCAGGGATTTTGTATTAAGGCTGAAAGGTTAAGTTTTTGAAAGGCAAGGAATTAAAAGGTTTTATACAGTGTACTGTTTAGTGAGTTTCCAAGTCTTTTCCCCCCCATATTGATTTCTACTCCACTACAAATGCATAGTGGAGAAGCACTCAAGCATCTGTGTAATGGATGGAATGATAGCTGATCAGCCACTGCTGCTCAAAGGGACGGTGATAATGTTTGGATTGGCCTAGTTCAACAAACACCAAATGCTCTGTTAAAAAAGACTTCAAAAGTCTCTCCTTCCCTGGAGGCCTCCTTACCATTAACGTAAGGGTGAGGTGCCCAATTTACTCTGTGCTGTTTGTCCCAAATGGCTGAAAATGCCTATTGCTCAGGATGTCGATACATTTTCACTACCGTTTCTTTGAGCCCGCCAGAATGTTTATTTCCTGTTACATGAATGTTCAGTAACCATAATGAGCTGGAGATCCATACTAGCTATGAAACATCATAATTATGCACATAACATTTTTTTCTTGGTTCACTCTGGGATGTTCTCCATTTTCAAACATTTTCTTTTATGCATTGTTTACTGACAAAGCAGCATTCCAGATATATTCAATCGTTTCTATATAAAATGAACTTTATATGTCCTGGCAAAATGCTACGATTATTTATGGTAGGAGTTCGGGCAGTAAAATCTTATAACTGCTTTTCATGAGCAGGGTCAAGGAGAAATACCTCCAGAAAACAAATTAAACTATATTAATTAACAGATTAATAAAGAGTTTGGTGTGGTTAGCTGCCTTGTAATTCATGCTATTGCCAGCTGTTTTATCAACATTGTTTACCAGATGCAGTGAAGAGCGGGGATAATGTGTTATATATGATTAGCAATCAAACCTACTTTGCATAAACAATAGTTACATTTGTGACATTTGTCTTGTGTTTGTTTTTATTACCAATAAGACACTGAAGCAGTGCTTGGTATGATTTCTCGGGGACTGTTATCTGTTGCACTCTTGTCTGTTACTTCCAGGGTTGGGAGTTTGAATGATCTATCTGCTCTGCGCCTAGAAGTTCCATGTTTTCCCTGTGTTATGAACCTCTACAGGAAGATGGATGTCTTTTTAGCTTTTCAGCTGCTTTTGAAATGTAGTAATCATGGACTCCATATGGTCTTTTTAAGAAAGTTAAAGAAATATTATATATGTTGAGAAACCTCAGAAAGTTTTTTATGAGGATGCATTTACACAATAGTTGCTTGGCTTATATAAACTTTCAAAAACTGTCCACAAATGCCCACACCAAGTTGTCTGTACTGACGTCTGCAGCTGAGTGGAACATCATACATTATGATTAAAGTCCCAGGATGGCCTCAGTCACTCAGCTAATGAAAATCAGCTAATGAAAATCCTCACATGATCATTTGTTTTCGCCTTCCTGTTTTTAATTAGGGCGCATAATTGAGGCTGTCAGTGGCTGCAGCTGTTTTTCAAGTTGTGGCCATGATTTCCAATAAATTAAACAGAATGACGGCAGACAGAATGTGTTTTGGCTTCTGGAAGAACTGGCAACATTTTTGTGATACGTAATGGAAGGAAACGCAGGAAAGTGCTCTGTGAAAGTGGGGACAGGTGTTAATGTAATTACCAGCAATATGCAGGGGGGCACTTAGCATTTAATGCACACAAGGGCTGAAGGGTGGTATTTCATTACACCAAAAAGTCAGGGAAATACTGGAAAATGTATCTGCAATAAATACTTCAAACATGATTGCTGGAGTGCGTTTTTTTTTTAAAGTGCTCTAACAGTGTCTCTGAAATGTATGTGACTTGTGATTTAACCAAGGAAATGTTTACAAATCAATTCTGCAGCTTTATTATGAAATTACAAGGAGAGATGAGCATTTTGAAACATAATTTTATTTAAAAAAATTTATTATTACGATGCAGGACCGTTTTTGGTATAGATGGCAAAGTGAACCCTGGTTCTGAATTTTTTGTTATATCTGATATGGGTTTATGTCCCATCCTGGATTATTCCCTGCCTGGTGCCCATAGTGTGTGGTATAGGCTCTGGATCCCAGCAACCCTGCACAGGACAAGTAAGTATAGAAAATGGACAGATGGATGGATTTTGGTGTACTAGGGAATGGAAATACCGTTAAGAGGGGTCCATAGACAAATATGTAAAAATAATAATGTGTGACTGTTGGATGGAACAGCAGGATAAAAACGACATCACTAATTTTCCTCCTAGAGGTACCCCCACCCAAAAATGTATGACTTTTTCACATGAAAATTTTCCACTGCATTTAGATGATTTCCTGGTGAAAAATCTATGAGATGCTATAAGGGGTATCTCATCATATTCTAAAAATTAATAAAATTCATGGGATGTGAAAATATTTATCCATAAAAGTACAATTTCTACTATAATATGACCAGTTATCTATTATTATTTTTACATAACATCCATTTATCTTTTTATGTCTTGCGCATTTTATCAATGGAAACATGTGGGCCATGTGTACAGTTTCGAAGTTCTGTCTAATATGTATATTTGTTGAGATAAAGAATTTGTTTTTGAATGGGATAAAATTGCACAATTGGGACCCATCAGACTTAATCAGATAACCTGGCAGCCTGGCACTGTGAAACATGAAACAAGACATACAGAGACAATGGTAGAAAGACTGTCTATATTACTGAAGTGCATGTATTCAGTCAGATCAAACAAAACCAGGATAATCTTTTTTTGGCTGCTATCGTTATTATACACCGAATTACAACCTTTTGTGGACTTCAGGGTCCAGTGCACTAGTGGTGTTTCCTCCCACTGGGAGTCAGTTTACTGCAGTGAACATGAATGAAGACACCAAGATCATTAACCAAAGCTGGTCCTGGTGCAGCCCCACAGGTTCTGTAGAAAAAAGTGTGAACAGCAGTACAGTATATTTGATATCGTTGGATCATCCTTCAATCAATGCACTTCAGCATCTCAGTGGATTTCACGTGGACTGCAGGTTATAGTACAAAGAGCATTAAAATGCTTACTCACAGCTGAATATACTTTTATTTAGTAAAGTACAAAAACACTTTCCTTCTAAACATGGAATTACCCAACAAAACAATGTGAAATGTTTCACACCTCCATATTAATATTACTACTGCACAAAAAGCAATATTTCCATGAGATCTCAGCCTTTCCTAGTCAGTTAAAGATTTTTAATCTGCTAATTTGGCCCACATTGTTTTTTTGTGCAATATCTTGAAATCTTTGAATATCTTGAAATTAAGTTGAAAAAATTCTTTACCCCCCTGATCATGTATATTATGTTTTGTTTAAAGCCATTTTTAAACGGACAAATGCTATCTTGTTTCATTGTCTAATATTTTAAATGGCAATGAAGAAGTTTGACTTGGCTTCATATCAGCGTAATATTTAAAGTATTTCTTATCCGTCCTCATTGCTCCAATAGCAAAGATGTATCCCTCATACATACATAAGTTTACATACGTGGCACCTACTGGATATACCTAGTCAATTATCTTGCACATGCGCAGTCGACGTGCAAGGTTTCTGCTAGATATAAAAATGTGGGCTACAGGCGCACTGACCGCAGCCGACCCCTGATGAGGACGTCCCCTTGTCCCCAACTGAAAGCACACGTGGAAAAGTGCAGTATGAATTGGCCTTCAGAGACAAACACAAATGACAGCGTAAAGCATTTCTTTTTAAACTTTAGTACACAGTCAATTGCAACTGTCTTGTGTTTTCTATAAAATAATAAAATGTTCTGTGTGTGATTAGGCAGCCATTACTTACAAACTGCAGAGGTCAGATAAGAGAAACCCAGCAGCTGCCCAGTCAGTTATTAAGGGACTGGTGTTTGGGCCCCATAAGGGAAAACTCAATTTAATGAAAATCTGTGACAGCAATGAAAAAACTAAAAATGTAAAAACTCTTGTTTTGGTTATGGTCATGGTTAGGGCTGGGTAAGGGTTAAGGTTGTCTTAGTTAGTGTTAGCAGTTTTCCCATAGAAATGAATGAGCGGTCCCATAAAGATATGTTTACCCGACATGTGCGTATGTGTGTGTGTGTGTGTGGTGGGATAGCAGACAGTTTTGGAGAAGCTTGTCAGAACAATGAAATGGCCGTTAATCAGTAATTTTTGGTGTCAGGATTTTGATGAGCTGACATGACAAAACAAAATGTGCGTTGGAACTTGTTCAGTAGCATCTGGGACCAGTGCAGTAGATGGAGTCCTGTGATAACCAGTCCTCGTTAGGCACAGAGAGTGACCGCAATGTTTTAGTTTAAAACGGGGTCAGACAGAGTACGTGTTGAGGGACGCTATGGCTTGCGTGTGCTGGTATATGTAAATGCTGGACTCTCACCCATCTTCATCTCTGTGATGAAGGCTGTGTTGCAACAGATGGTTCAGTGGTTTTCTGACAGGTGAAACGCATTTAAATTCAGCAGAGTCTGTGGAATAACTTGCCTGCTCACGTTGGGTTATCCCCCTCCATTTAAAAACATTTTTGTTGGCTTTTGGTCCCTTTAATGGCTTCTCTTAATTTGTGTTCTTTTTCTGTTAAATTGATTGTTTAGATATTTATTTAATTATCTATTCATTTTCTTTCTTATTCTATACAACACTTTCATGCAACCTCGGTTAATTTTAATTGTGCTATATAGATAAATTTGACCTTGGGATATGTGGCATCAGCAAAGAAATGCGTAGTTCCTAAGAAAGTGAAATTCCAGTGAATAACAAATATCACACAGGTCATATTTCGCACTGAATCGTGCATCCTGGTCCAGAGTTCCTCCTGTTATGATGCTCTGTATGTTCATTACTGAGGGTTTTGTCAAAGGAAAGACCAAGAACATAAATATTCTCAAATATCTCTCTTATTGATCATCCATCATTTCTATATGCAGTTTCCTAAAAATGAAATTCTGGGAAGTAATATTTTGCGAGATAAGTGTTAAGAACAATTAACAGACTGATTATTTTGATTATTTTATATTGATAGACAATAGGGGGACATTGTGTATTGAAATTCTAAAATGATTATATATGGGAACTGGGAATTTCAGTATCAGTTTCAATCGTTAACATAAATGCAGCTGTTTTGAAAATAAAATCTCGATGTTTTAACAGCACTATTTAATGTATCAGATTTCAGTTGGCACCCTCTGGTGAATTATGACCATATAACATGCCTTAATAAACCCTTAAAGGTGGCTACAGTTCAGCATCGCTGCTGAACCGTTTTGTGCCTCTGATAGCTGGAGGACATAATGTGTTAATTCTAAGTGAACAGGAATGGAATTTCTTCAGTTGGTTGGAAAGCAGCCAGTAAAAAGGAGAAGTAGCAAAATATAAATCTGTTTTAAACAGTATGCAAGAACCCCAAATGGATATTAGAGAACTAAAACGATCTGGACCCTGACACTTTGTTGATTCAAACCATACAGTCACTAGTGTTGTTTACACTTAGACTGCCCTTGACAGGATAATATATTCTGTCATGGATGACTAGACAATAAAAGCAAATTCAAAACGTTCTCCAACAAAAGTTCACATGACATGAATTTGCCCTTGCATGTCGCAAGGGCCAGCCACTGGAATGAATGTAATAAATGATGTAACAGCACTGGTGTCAAATAATGTAATATATAATATCAAAATGGCATTAAGGACAATATGTAAGACACTCTCAGGACAGCACAGACTCAGACTGCACACTCTCAGGACAGTATAGACTCAGGAATGCATACAGGGCAGTAGACACTCAGGAATACACAGTCTCAAGACTGCACGCTCTCAGGACAGCACAGACTCAGCACAGCATGATCTCAGACCGCACACTCTCAGGACAGCACAGACTCAGACTGCACACTCTCAGGACAGCACAGACTCAATAATGCATACAGGGCAGTAGACACTCAGGAATGCACAGTCTCAAGACTGCACTGCATGCAAGCCTCACATCACCAAGGGTAATGCTAAGCGTTGGATGTAATGTGGTGTAAAGCACGCCGCCACTGCACTCTGGAACAGTTCAAACGTGTTCTGTGGAGTGATGAATCACACTTGTCTTTCTGGTAGTCTGATGAATGAGTTTGGCAGATGCCAGGAGAACATTACCTGCCTGATTGCATTGTGACAACTGTAAAGTTTTGTGGAGGATGGATAATGGTACAGGGCTCTGTTTCAGGGGTTGGGCTCAGCTCCTTAGTTCCAGTGAAAGGAACTCTTAATGCTTCAGCATACCCTGACATATTGGACAATTCTATGCTTCTAAATTTGTGGCAACAGTTTGGGGAAGGCCCTTTGCTGTTCAAGCATGATTGTGCTGTAGTGTATCAAGCCAGGTCCATAAGGACATGGTTGGGTGAGTTTAATATGAAAAAACTTGACTGATCCATGTACATCCCTGACCTCAACCCTATTGAACACCTTTGGGATGAACTTGAATAGATATTGTGAGCCAGGCCTTCATGTCCAACATCAGTGCCTGACCTCACAAATGCTCTTTTGGATGAAGGGGGGAAAATTCCCACAGACACACTCCAAAATCTTATGGAAAGCCTTCCTAGAAGAGTGGCAGCTGTTATAGCTGCAGTGGGGGACCAACTCCATATTGATGCCTTTGGTTTTAAAATGTCACAAAAGCTGCTATGGATGTAATGGCCAGGTGTCCTAATACTTTTGTCCATATAGTGTATAGGATAGGTGGGGACCCTAACCCAGCAAGGGGAGAACATGCGAATACCACAGAGGGGGGGTTCTCTCTGAAGGTGTGAGACTGCAGTAACAGCCACAGGGCTGCCCTACCACCCCTTTAAATGTCTCTTGCTCCATTTTAGTGTTTGTTCAGAATCCTTACTATCTTATTGTACTGAACTTCCTCCTTTACTCCATGGATGTGGAAGCCCATTTGCATATCCCGGCAAGCTCGCAAGCCATTGTAAAAAGCCCCTTGCGTGTGTTTATACTTGATCCTTGCCTGATTAGCCATTGTGTGATTACCCGCCGTCTGTGAGCCTTCCCTTTTATTGTGCAACCTCCCGGCATTTTCCCGCCATATTTGTCTCTGCGTTGCTGATGCTATTTGTGCAGTCCTTTTAAGGAAATGTTATAAGGAGCAACTTTGTGTCAATTTGGCACTTCTTGTTATTGTTCATTTTCAGTAATGAGAAGACTCGCTTGCAGTTGTTAGCAGTTTATGTTACTGTATGTTATTCACTAGATATTGTAGCATTTACAAAGGTGTGCGATGTTTGTATATTTATGCTATTAAAGATGTCAGCAGCTTCGCAATATTAACCAGCTAAAAGGTACTTAGCCTCATGACTGATGCTCCCTTTTACCAGGAAGAATGTTCCCCTCAGCCTCTCTTCTAACAGGCAGGTGACACATTTCACGGGGTGTAGGTGTGCATATCCATCAACATACCAGGTCTAGCTGGAACTTGTTCTGAGCACGTTGAATATATTATTCGGCCAGAGAAAAGGTATCACAAAATTCCATGTGAGAAATTAAACGTCATAATTCTCCATATGGTGTAAAGGTACCAGTACCTATATTTGTTTTGTAGGAACGTCATTTATTTTAATTCAGTGCTGATTATTCTATACTGTATATTCAGACTTTTGTGGCTGATGGTTTTTCAGTTTAAAAATAAAAGCATATTAAGCATACCAGTGTAAATATGATTAATGGTATGTAGTTAATCTCAGACAGTGAGGCTGTGCTCATCCATCCAAGCAGGATAAAATAAGCAGTGTCATCCAGGAAAAATGGACTAATGCCATTTGTTAAATAAAAACATTAGATTTATCAAGACTGACCAGCTATGGTGATGAGGGTTGAACCCCCCCCCCCCCATATCCTGTGCCATAGAAAGGACTGTTAATTGTCTAATTAATCACACAGTTTTCTGTGATTAATCATTAATATTTATTAATTGAATCCCCAAATTGATGCAGAATTCATTCTCATGAACTCATTAATGTAACAGTTTTCTCTTTTTTAAAATTAATTTGAAGACAGACTCAGTTATACAACTTCATTGTTTAAGTTGTCAATTTTACCTCTGGGGTAATCAGTCAGTGTTGTTACATTACCATTTTTTGTAATAAACAGAAGCATTTCATCAAATACAGGGCAAGAGTTAGAGATGAAAAAAAAAACTCCAAAACTAACCAAAAGTTGAGCAAAAATATACATCATACAAATTGTTTATTGTTGGTTACACGCAAACACAAGATTTTAAAACATCTTTATCTAGTTTTGTGTTCTTTGATTTTTTTTTCACTACCTATTTGGGATAAACGGTTAAAAAAAGAGCAACAAATGACTATTTTAATATACCTAAAAAGTTATGGCAATTCATCTGCACAAAAGAATAACTGCATTTCATTATAATTTTTATTAAAAATTCAGGTTTGTGAGAATGACCCATATTTTCCCATAATTCTTTAATTCTTGATTTTTATTCTCATTGCATAGAACAATGACACACAGCAGCATCTCCCCACAGCATAATGCAATATCAGTAAATAAAATACAAGGTAATTTCAGGAAGGGGGCAAAACCAGCATAAATATATCCACACAGAATGCAGACAGCAGATTCTCGGAAATGAGGTTGTCAGTAAATGAAATGGTGTTGCAGTGCAAGGTGCAGGTGCAAGTTACAAAGCTTTATAGTTCTATCCTCCAATCATAGAGAAATCAAGAACTTCCATTAATAAAACTTTTGAATGGTGTAAAAATGTAATCTAAGTAACTTTGTCAGTAGCATGGTTGATAGAACCATATTGGGAGGCATTTCCTAGTCTGCTTATCTGCTGGGTGTCAGGGGCAGACAATGATAGAGTACTTACAGAATGCACGAAACAAAAAAAAAGTTAACCAAAGGTGATAAACAGGCAAGAGGAGGAACACAGTCAAAAACCAGGGGAGGGTTATAAATTGGAGGCAAATGGGCAAAAGTACAAAAGCATGAGGCATACACATGGTCATAAACAGAAAATAGTCAAAAACAAGTAGGAACAATAATCAACCAAAAAGCACGAGACAGAATCAAAAACAGCAAGGAAGAACTACAGTGAACACTCAAACACAGTACAAAACACAGACAACATTACAAGAAAAGACTGGGTAGAACAGGGCTAAATAGACTAACAAGGCACACCTGGGCAAGATGAAACAATCAAGGTAAACTAGACAACAGAAGAGTAATATGGGGGACAATATGGGGAACAGGAAGTGACTGCAAGGGATTCTGGGAACTGGAGTCCACTAGTGCAGACTGTGGCGCTGAAATTTTCATGAACATCAGTCTCTAGTGTTTAAACAGAATGATGCAGAAAACAAAAATAGCACCTAGTGAGCAGCAGTTCTGTGGATGGAAATGCCTTGTTAATGACAGAGGTCAGAGAAGAATGGCCAGGCTGGTTTCTGCTGACAGACAGGTTACAGTGTTATGTGCAGTGGGGGGAATGAAGGCTGTTTTCTTTGTTTTTGTCTCCCCCTTTCACCTGAGGCCTGTACTACGAAGTGGGGTTACTGACTTATCGGGGTAACTTGTCGGATTTAAGGTAGTCTGGGCAAAATGTAAGTGAACGAATATGAAGTCCATTTAAACTGTGGTGCCTTAAATCCAACAAGTTACCCCAATAAGCCAGTAACCCCGCTTCATAGTACAGGCCACAGATCTATCAAGAACAGGATTGGTGCTCCTAACTCTTCAGCTCTATCCATTTGAAATACAGGATAATCCCATCATTGGTGCTTCAAGGGTTCCAGTGGAAGATCCATCCAATCCTGACAAGTCTCTTCTTGATGGGAGGAGCCTAGCTTTGAAAAGCAGACCATGTCTATGTTCTAGTAAGAGAGAGATGGTTTGTTACTCTCCTCCTGCTTACTGTAATCATCCCCCTTCCACTTTGGAAACTGAACAGGTAAGAAGTATAAACACACAGTTTGGATAAGTTAAGCCTAGAGTAGTCAATCCCAGGCTCTACTGTGCCTCCTTGCTTTCATCCAGCCACCCCATCTACAGCCACCCATGCTAGTCCTTTGTTTGCTTCCCAAACAAAACTACCTAGACATGTCCAAGGAACATAACAAGTGGGGGCCCCCCTGGGATGTTTCCCATATTGTTTAGGGTCTAGGTGTGAATAACTGTATTGTAGAGTAGACTTGGTGGTTCTGTTATTGGCATTATTGTGAGGAATGGCATTGTGTGTGTAACCAGGTCTTAGAACGAAGTCTTGGCATAATAATCCCTTTCTTAAAGTTAATTGAGTCTTGAGATAAATGTT
>JAODJU010000050.1:10214545-10243152 GCA_026776725.1 Gnathonemus echidnorhynchus | reverse complement strand
TGGCTGGGAGCTGGGAGGGAGCAAAAACATGCACTGTCTGGGGTTCGCCGAGGACTGGGTTAAGAAACACTGGTCCAAAACTATGTGCAGTAGGTTTATTGGTGACTCTAAGTTGGCCCCGTGTGTGTCGTGTAGGCGACTGCCCAGGGTTGGTTCCTGCCTGTTCCCAGAATAGGTTCTGATCCCCCATGACCCTGGTTAAGTGGTTATGGTGATGAATGGATGGATGGATGGATGGAATTGGTACTCAATATATTATTAATAGGTTAAATGAACTAGGATGCTCATCACTAATATAATGGTACAGATGGCAAGAGATCTCCCCACCAAAACAGCTGGGTTGTCCTTGCATGTAAGAATTGATTTGGCATGTTCTCCCTATAATTTCAAAGATATTTCACTTCATTTGGAGTCTCCAAAAACAACCAGCTAATGCCTAAAATGGTTTAAGAGTTTAAAAGGTTAGCGCTGTTTTGGAGTCTTTAGTTATTCACATCGTCACTTCTCTGCTTTATGGATTTCAAGATTTAAACAGGCTTGAATGTGACGTTGTTTAACATGGGCTTTCATCGTCGTTTCAGCCCGATCGGCCCCGTGTCTGGGACGGGCATGTGGCGGCAAGGCGGTGAGTCGTCTGACAGTTTCTTCGTGTCTCCACAGCGCAATGGGAGGAGCCAGGAGTGCGTCTTTGTCGAGGAGTTTCTGGAGAATAACTACACTGCGCTACTGTCTGTGAAGTATAAGGGGTGGTACCTGGGATTCAACCGCAAGGGGCGCCCAAAGAAGGGCTCACGGACCACACAGACACAGCAGGAGGCTCACTTCATGAAGCGCCCCCCGGGGGGCACCGCAGAATTGCCGGAGGACTTCCGCTTCACCCCCGTGACCAAACGGACACGCAGGGCACAGCGCTTGAAAGCCAGCTCCGGCACACACTGAGAGACCGGACGCTCGATGGGGAGCGCCGGCGAACGTCCGTTTCCATGGAAACCTTTTGTCATCGACTGTTAAATTTCAAATATGTTCTATTTTTATATTGCCAGGTCTATAATAATATGTATTTTCTCTTATTTATTTTGCATTGACTTCAAAAGAAAACAAACACACTAACATCTCTCTAATGGTATTGTAGATTATTACCAGAGGAAAATGTAACTTTATAACTTTGCTTTGGGCAAAGGGACGGATGTTGAAAATCCTCTCTTCCTGGCGGAAAACCCAAAGACTGCTGTGTTCCTTGACACGCACTTGGTTTGGATGCTACAAAGACAAACTGAGGGAGATGCAATAGTGTGGGATATTCCAATAACTTTCTTACTATTAAGTGCAATATTATGTTTTTTTAAAGTGTGCAGGCTCTTTCTAAGGGATTTGCAAGCTGATTGGTGGAATGTGCTGATGTCACCACGCACGTCATGATTATTATTTTTTCGTTGAAATTTTTGTGCACCCTATGAGTCATTATAACCCAACCCCTAAACAATGCTAGAGTTGAACTTACTGAAAATCCCAACCAGTATCTTTTAACCAAATTTCACCACAAATCTAATGGTTTTACAGTGCTCAGAAACTAGCCTGCTAAGTTTGGTGCCTGAGAGTTCAGCAGCATTGGAGTGATATATAATGAGTTCATAAAAGCAGGTTGTTACTCTTGCATCTCTTCTCTTTCCTCTGACCTGGAGCGGGCATGATCATGGATATCCTATCAGCATGAACTTGAACCCTTTAGTGCAGGGGTGGGCAACCCTGATCCTGCAGTTTTCCCATCCTACCTGGTTCCTGATGAACCACATCTGATCTCAGGCAGATAGTGACTCATCAGGTAGGATAACGAACATGCTGGATATTGACACTCCAGGATCAGGGTCGCCTACCTCCGCTGTGATGCATTAGTTTTACCTGTCAGCTTTACAGCATTATAACATGCTGTTGTTGGTAGCCAGCATTGTTTCACGACTGAGTATTTGGGTCATAAAGGCGGCATTATGTCCACACCTGCCGTTTCGATAAGTGTATATGAGAAGCTACTAACATGATACATTTGTGATTTTAAGATAGTATGCAAAAAGTATTTTTATTACTATTATGAAATATTTATTGTCTTTATAAATAAGGATGTTGAAATAGTTTGACATTTGCCAATAAAGCAAGACGTTTATTTTAAAATGTTACAGTGCAATGGTATGGCTTTTAATGTGCAATACAGTTAATTTGGTATTCACAGCGTATATGCATGGGCCACAAAGTGATGCATTTTTATATACAAATGTTGTAGAAGTGAATTCCCTGCCTGAGCTGTTACTGCCCTGTTGGCAGGATCTGCCCTGTTGCATCACCTCTGGAACGGCATTTAAGAAATGAAAGCAATTTGATTAAACAGATGTAACCCTTTGCTGCTTTGGCTTAAACTCGTCATAGATCCGAAGCGAAGAATCGTGCACTACGCTGGATATCAGTCACAAATCAGTGGATTTCAGATGCAAATCTGCAATCTGTAATGACATACCAGGTGATGGGCACTAAAAGTTTAGTACTTGGTTCAGTAAAAAAAACAAAAGTGTCATTAAGTATTTTGTTACCACTTTAGTGCTCGACCAATAAAATTTGCTAACCAGGGTGCTCCCACCTGATTAAATTAAATTTCTTTTTTCGACCTATAAATGGTAATAACTTTTAAAAAACTGTTGTGACTTGTTTATAATTAATGATTTACTAAGTGTATAAACCTAATTAATAACCTGATTATAATCCATTCATAAACCATTTATAAGGGTAGTCTTATTGTAAAGTAGTACCACTTCTTTATACACGCAGGCAGAGAAATGGCAGGAAGACACACAGTTACCTGGTATAGACAATTTAGAGATGCTAGTTCTCCCCACTACATGTTTTTGGACTGCAGGAGTAAAGAACAGAGCCCCAAGCAAACAGACCTAGCATGCAGACAGACAGGGAGAGCATGCAAACTCCACCCAGAGCCAAGGTGGGATTTGACTTACTCATTAAAAGGAGCCTAGGGGTATTTATAAGTTTGGAATAAACTAAGCAGTTTATGCCGCTTAAACACAGAGACTCGTCTTCTGCCACGGAGGTTTTGCATTCTAAGAACATCTTCCCTCCATTTATCGGTGATGCCGACTGGCGTTGGGCAAATCACTGAGGCACATGCCGTATCTTAACAAGTGATGGACACGAGCAAATGTATTGAATAGATAAAGATTCAGTATTGCAGCCAAACACGATCAGTCTCTAAGAACAGCATTCCTGTACATATAAGCAAATATACAACTTACTTACAATATACACAATGGTTTTTTTCTTACTGACCATGCCTGAAATGAAGAACAAGAGTACTATGTAATTCAGGAATGATTCTGAATCAGAATATGCAATTTTCATTAAGAGATATAAATGTTCAATACATAAATGCCCAAAATATATAATGGAAGTATAAAAAAAATAAAAGAATAGTAATAACTATGAAAGTTACAAGCACGCAATGGAATCTGTCAACATCAGAGCAGAAAACTACACTGAATTGCTGAGAAACAAAACAAACAGAGAGTAGTATGTAAAATATTTTAAGAATGTTAGCTGTGTATTGAGTGAAAGTTGTGCAAAAACTACAAAACGATATTGCCGGAAATTTCTGTGTTATCTCTGTATTTCAGGACAATCTTAAATACTGCTTTGAAGAAAGCAGCTAGGAGGAAATCACCACTAGAGGGCAACAGTGAGCACTTGGCACAAAACAGTAATACCACAGTAGGTGGCCTTATAAAAAATATTAGGCTTCTCTAGCTAATGTTAAGGCATACTCTCGATATATATAATATGCTTGAGAGTTGGAGGAATAGAAAAGTTTATAGAATCCTAAATTCTGCATATAACCTGTGAATTATTCTCTTCAGCCTTTCCTAAATAATGGATGTAAATTTCCCCTATATAAGCATCTATTAAGTTCAACATTCAAACAGGCAAAGTAAAAAGGTAACTATTCAACTAATATTCATGCAAAAAATGCCTTTTCTATAACAAGAGATCAAAGAAAGGTAGCAATCTTCTGGATTCCACAATGTGTGTAATGATGTGAACGGGGACTCTGAGTAAGATGCAGGTTTACTGGGGCTGGTGACACTTATGTGGGCTTAATATTTCACTTCTGACACCACCTGGAGGTTTATGCATTGTCTCTGCTGGGGATCACATTCACCACCGTTACTTGAAAGAAAAAGTCAGGAAGTCTTTATTTCGAAGGTCTGCCCATCTGCACCTGCGACACAAGAAAATCCTGAAGAGTGAGGGGAATGCAGGGTGTCGCTAATGATAAAAGCCTTTTGATCCACACATTCCTTCCTTCAAGCACCAAGTTGGGGTAGCCCGAAAGCCCTAACCCAGGATTTCAAAGCGCTAAAAGCGCTGACACCGAAACCTAAAGCACTAGCCAAGGATGAGAGTTCCATATATGTATTATTCCAGAGTTTCCAGTCCCCAAGACAGTCCATGTTTTTGTTCCCTCCCAGCTTCCAGTAGGAAGAAAAATGTGGACTGTCTGCCAGGGAGCTGTGGGAGAGCAAAAACATCCCCATTAGGTATCTATATCACCGTGGGGACTCCCCATTCATTTCCATGGGCATAACCCTAATCCCAACTATGACAACCTTAACCCCAACCCAACCTTTTTTTATTTTTTTTGTTTTTTGATTGCATTAAAATTAAAATTGAGTTTCCCCTTGTGGGGACCAAAAAAATGTCCCCACAAAGTCAAAATAACAGGATTTTATGACATTATGGGTACATTCAGTACCTACACACACACATAGGCCAAAAAGACAAAAAACCTAAACCTCACATACTCACTGAACATCAAGGCAGGAGACAGTTGACTCCTGCCAGCAAAGCTTTACACCCAGCACCCATCCTGATCTTTTAGCTACTTTTGATATTGTTGGTCATTGTTCCCCCCTCACCATCAAATTAGAGCATCCTTTCCAGCATGATATAGTAGTTATCAACATGCACTTCCTCTAGGAGATCTAAAGAATGAGTCTGTTCCCCATGATGTTCTCTTAGTCGTTTGAGATCCTGATAATCTCATATCTTGAGTACTGCAATTCCCTTCTGATTGGCCTTGCTGCATCTGTCAACAGTCCTCCCTATCTGATCCAGAGTGAAGCTGCGATTCTAATTCTCTCTGTCTCTGTGACGGTGGCTTGGGTGGGACAGTCAGCAAAGCCACCTGACACAAGGATAAGAGAGAGAAACAGAAAATGTATTTGGGTTTGGGAATGGAGATGGGTTTGCAAAATAGTGGTGGGAACTACAGTTATTATCATGATCGTAATGAAACCTAAAACTGAAACTATAAAAAAAACATGTTCCTAAACAGAAATAAGGCACAAAAATAAAATTAAACTACAATAACAAAACTGTAAATATTGCTGCAGAACTTAAGTGAAAAAAAATGAAAAGAAATGTAAAATACATCCCTTACCATTTTTAAAAAAGGCAAATTATCAAAAGTAATGATTTCTTTATGTTTGATTAACATGGTAGCAACACCTGGAACATGTTTTGCCCATTTTGAGGCAATTAGTACATAATGAGCACTGTTTATTCACGTAGGATTCACTAAAGATCAGAAACATTCAACTTTAGGTCTATCTCTAGAAATAAAACTTAAGCTGAAATAAAAATATATATGGAATATTAAATAGATATATTTCTCTAAAATAAAAACTAATGAAACCACAGTAAAATTATTTCAAATGATAACTGAAAATGATATAAAAATAAATAAATAAATAAATCAAAAGTACAATAACACTGGTGGGAACAGAACTAAAATAGTAATTTTAACATCAAAGCTAGGGAAAAAAAAAAGGAAGTGGTGGACTGTGAAAGGTACCAGGGACTCAGGAAACAGAACTCGACTGGCAACAAGGCACGAGTAACGTGAACCAATGTCCCTGGCCAAGCATGTTCAAGCCCCCCCCAAAGGGATTCTTACCCTCACTAAAGAATTCATATTCTTATGTGGTTAGCTGTCGTCCTGTAGGAAATCAGAGATACAAAGGATGGTCCACATATGAAAAATGTACTGTGTCTAAAATTATGTATCACTTAGTGCACATCTTCTTTGTATTTGAATTTAACTGTAAACTAGAATGTTTAATATTACTGTAAAACTGTTACATTCATTTTTCAAAAACATCCACATCTTTGGACAACTTGGCAATGCTTTTGGATGGTGGGGGGGAAACAGAGAAACCAGAAAAACCCCCACAATAACAATATGCAGACTCCTCTCACATTGGGCCTGGGTCGAGACTTGAACCCGGCTCTCCAGAATTGTGAGGCGACAGTATCAACCATGGCACTGCCATGCAGCCCCGAGAATATAACAAAAATGCTATAGTAAGTGCAAAAAGGGCGTATGCTTAGGTACCCGGAGCCCCTCAATTTTCCTGGTAACTGGCTATGGAGCATTGGAGTATGGGAGCACTATGGAGTGTTTGGAGTATGGGAGCAGTATGGAGTACAGTCAGACCTCGGACATTCATGAGGTTAGGTTCCAGAACCCGTCGTGAATGAGGAGGATTCGCGGATGTTTTGTAGAGTCACTAAAAATGGTAATATGTGCTTATTTCTATAGTTCAAACCCTAAATATGACCCCAGTCATGCTCCCAAAACATTTTAATTTCATTTATGTTAGCTTAATACATTACCTTTACAAAAAATGTTTGATGTAAAAATAGAGTACAGTATCGCCTAATGGATATTTGTCACACTAGCACATTTACAGTACAGTATACTAATGTCACCCCTACTAATTCATAGAACAAGGCATTGGCTGCCGTTTTCTTTTGCATTCACAGTAAGGTAAAATGAGTAAATGAACGGGACTGTAAACTTATTGAAAGAAAGTGCAAGGTCAATTCAATAAAATACGTAAAGGAAACATGTACTGTACGTGCAGGGTACAGGTATTCAATCAATTAAAAATTACGTAAAGACGTACAGAAATAATAAGTTGTAAAAATACTATGTGTGCGCTAACCACAAAAATGAGAGAACAGAAATACCTACACACCCATCCATCCATTTTCCAACCCGCTTATCTGTCTGGGTTGTGGGGGGGTCCGGAGCCTATCCCAGAAGCTATGGGCACGAGGTGGGAAACAACCCAGGATGGGGGGCCAGCCCATCGCAGTACCTACACACATTTAAAATATTTAATAAAAAACAGTAGAATGAAATTTTCGCGGATCAGTGAATTTGTGAATCACAAAGCGTGAATGCACGAGGGCTGACTGTATATGGAGTATGGGAGCACTATGGAGTGTATGGAGTATGGGAGCACCATAAAGTATATGGAGTATGGGAGCACTATGGAGTATATGGAGTATGGGAGTACTATGGAGTATATGGAGTATGGGAGCAGCATGGAGTATATGGAGTATGGGAGCAGCATGGAGTATATGGAGTATGGTAGCAGTATAGAGTGTATGGAGTATGGGAGCACTATGGAGTATATGGAGCATGGAAACACTATGGAGTGTATGGAGTATGAGAGTAGTATGGAGTATACAGAGCATAGGAGCACTATGGAGTGTATGAAGTATGAGAGCAGTATGGAGTAAATGGAGCAAGGGAGCACTATGGAGTGTATGGAGTATTAGAGCAGTATGGAGTATATGGCGCATAGGGGCACTATGTGGTATACTGTAGGAGGATGTATGTCAACTTTTATGACAGTGAATGTATATTCACTTTATATTTTGCTCACATAATCCATTTATATTTTTTAAGGTTTTGTTCAAGAATTGCATTCAGCTTACTGAGGTTCTTGACTAAGATCAACTGCAAAACATTATTTACATAAACTTATTAACTACTCCGCAATTCTGGCTGCTCTCAGTTCAGCAAGGAAACATCTTATTTCTCTTTGTAAAATTTCATTTGTGTCAGGTTGTGTTGTATCATCTTGAATAGTATCACATGTGCAAGAGCACAATCAGTGACTTCCTAGCGAGTAAGGAGCGGAAAAGAAGCAATCATGCAAAAACATAATAATAATAATAATAATAATAATAATTTAAAAATAAGCAAACAAATAAATAGACAAACAAACATTAAGAAATTTGAATAGGAAATCTCCATCCACCCACTTTCTTCACACCTATCTTGTACCGGGCCACGTTGAGTCTGGATTACATTGCAGAAGCACAGGACACACAGCAGGAGCAATATAATACCATTATCATATGAAAAACTATATTGAAACTATAATAGTGTTATGATAGCTATTGTTGTTGCACTGTTTTCATTAAAGCCCTTAAGGATAATGGCTGCCCTCATGTACTTCAAACACACAGCGAATGTTTGCTGTCCAGCCCACCGCCCTTGGGTCCCACCTGGGAATTTCCCACCCCCAGCAGGCTATTGGCAGCTCTCCCTGCTCATGCCCTCTGCATCACAGCCTCTGAGGCTCACCGCCGAAACGCGGCCACGGAATGCTTTAGCGACCTTTCAGAAGCACAACCCTCTTCTCCTGTTTTTATTTGAAAGAACAGCATCTGAAAGGTTTCTTTCACACATCTGGGAATGTCCCTGTCGGTTTGCCAGAAAATCCTAAATATTTTTGTGCATCGTGTCTATCATTGCAAGATATTTAGTTACTAAGAACATAAAGTAAAATAACTTTTTTGAAGTTCATTGTAGAAGCTTTTTTACTACAGTGAAGTGTAGTGAAGTGCAAGATGCCAAATAATTTATTGGATTTTTTTATTGATAGTATTTTATTAACCAAAAGGAAATTATTTGTAAAATGACACACACACATCTATCTATCTATCTATCTATCTATCTATCTATCTATCTATCTATCTATCTATCTATCTATCTATCTATCTAAATAAAACATGCACGTAATTAATTTATAGGTGGAATACCACTTCTCTCGTTAGGTGGAAATTAGTTGCAATGTAACATTATATTTAGCCTTGTCCCAAAGCAGAAAGGAATTTTCTCATTCAAATTGTGTGATTTTGTGAGTTAAAGCAGTGATTCTCAACTCTTCTTCCACCTGGGAGGGAGCAGATGTGTGGATTGTCTGGCAGGGGAGCTGGGAGGAGCAAAAACATGAAACTTTCTGATTTCCCACAGGATGACAGCTACTCAACTTTGTATTCATTGTAAGATTTTTGTGAAAAACCATTCAAAATGTAAGGCTCTATAACATATCCCGAATTTGTATAATCCCAGTGTACTCCATAAACTACTCTGGCATTTTGTATACTACTAATTAATGGAATATTTTGAATGAATGCAAAATATGTCCCTTCTCTATAAGTTTAAGCATGTATTGCCCAATTTACACAAGTGCATTCTACATAACATCTTGCTTCATTCTATAAACAGGACACTATCTGATGCAGTACTAATATTATTTTACTTCACATTTCTTCATTGGTGTCTAATTAATGAGGACCAGAATAGTACATTGTTGCATGCATTAAATCAGTGATATATACCTTTAATATGCTGTACTGTTATTAATGGAACCACCTAAACCTACAATGCTGAAAAGAATGTTCCTGTTAGTACAAAAGCATTTGTTTTGTATATATGGTTGCCTCAGTGAAGAATATTGCCAGGAGGGTGAGAGAAATGGTAATTTATTGTGGAAATTAAATCAAATGGGTTTTGCAAATGATGCATAGCAAAGGAGTGAGCATTAGTTTTCCACATTAATTTTCTTTTCTTTATATTTGTACTAGCATAATCTTTTCTGAGATTTTATAACAATGCCTAAAATAAGATGTTCATTTGTAGCAGATTAATTTAAGTGCCTTCTTTAAGATGCTGTGTGATTTCTCCTAATTGGATCTCAGAAACCAACCTTTTCCACAGAAGCCCAGGTCTTTCTGCAAACGATCTCCTGTTGCCTTAGGAAGTAAGTTGTATATCATAGCTGAGTATGTTAAATAATTCATTAACAGTCACCTTATGATTCTCACCTGGACAGAGGGAACCAACTCTCAATTGTGCACGGAAACACATCAGTGGAGAGAGCTTTTTATCTTTTACTTACGGGACTTTCCAACATTACAGTAGTCATTAATCAGACAAAAGGCAATTGCTTGAGATCATTGATTAACTGGCTCAAAATTCTTTGCCCTAAAGCTAAGATTTCACAATTTAGCGCTTCCATGCCAGCTGGTGGATGCTGCTATGACGTTAATTATGGTTGTGAATAATGATTATATATTCTCCAAGACTTTAATGGGTGTGAGCTTTTTTCTGGTATAGCATAAATATTTTGATCAACTCAGTCACTTCTCCTTGTAGAAGGGTAATTGTGCAGAAACAGATCAAAATCTTGCCTTATTGAATCTCTTCAGAAATAAGACATGAAAGCCAACAAAAAATGACAAGGCATTCAATAATTTATTGTTCCTAGATGAGACAGAACATAGACACAAAGCACCCCAAAGCAGATTGTCCCACCAAGCTTTCCTGCCTGGTGATTCCTGAGCCTGTGAGGCAGGACATCACAAAACACAGGGAACTGATGAGACTTGCAGATGCCTACTGGACAGGCAGAGCTTGAAAGAGGTATGCAAGAAAGAGGACTCTGTGTGGCAGATAGGTGGAACCAGTGGACAAGAACAAGAACACATGAATCAGGTCATAGTAATGAGACCCCAAAACAGCATAATTAAAGCGGAGAATTGACATGGCAGATACAAGGATCCAGAAAAGAGACTCCAAACAAAGCTCACTGTTTGGTCCGTATCGATGATAAAAGCAATATGGTGACACTTGTGCGATAGATCCTTCCATTCTAAACAATTAATTGACAAGTGATCACAACTTAATCCATTTAATTTGTTATCTTGAAAATTTTTGTGTGGAGCCTATGGATTCTCAACGTGGACAATGTCAATGAATCTCTTGTTGGTAAGTGTTCCATGGATGCCAAAAGGGAGGACATGGTATTGTCAGTAGACACTGGGCGTGCTGAGGGCTGTTTTCTGCTTAAAAACTGGGATAAAGGATGTCAAACTTGGCATGGTGCAGGCAGAAATGAGGGTGAGGAACCACTAGCGGCTCAAGAGACAACAGGGGTTTATTTAATACAATAGAAAACACCAGGGGAAATATATAAAAACAAACAGACCATGAGGGGCCAGAAAGCAAACAGGGAAAAATAAGGATTTAACTAAAAAAATAAAAATAAAAAGAAACTAAACACAATTAAGGAACAAGCAAAGAAACAAGGAACAGGTGCAATTAATAATCAATTAACCAATCAAGCAAGACAAAGGAACAATGAGAAACAGGTGGAAGTGGAAACACTATGTGAGTACATGAACTAGGGAGCTATAACAATCACCAAGACAGGGAAGCACTAGAGACTACAGAACATAACAAAGGGCTGACTACACTAGGAAAGACTAAGAGGAAAAATCAAACAGGACACAAGCAGGGCAAACCAAAATAGGGAAGCAAAGAACCAATAACAAAAACCAGGAACAACAAAAAAAAAAACAGGTGATGCTGACTTTGAACCCTGGACTATAGGGTTACAGCCTCTGTTCCACACACTCAACACCTTGACCCATGTAGTAGTCCAAGGAGCAGGGCAACACACAAGGGTTAGACAAGGAGTAAAATGGCAGGATGACAGGCGACACCTGCTGGCCAAACAGGGTAGAGACACGGGTAGGGTCGGACGGATGCTGACCCTGACAAAAGGCTACCTTGGATAACCTTTGGTGAGGTTTAGGCTGGATATGAAACTGGCTTTACCTAGATGCTTGATCAGTTCCATGCGACACATGTAGTAGCTTTTGATTCTGCCGACCTGTTTTGGTGGATGGAAGTCATTGCAGCACTGCAAGGTGCTTGTTGTGTCCCTGATGATCTGCATGGTCTTTTCAATCCTAAAAAATGCAAACAAGCAGCCCAAGAGTTAAATATGTGCTGTATAATTCTGTTTACTCAATAAATAAATGGCTCCCCCCCAATCATGTTTCCATCAGGTGTTATCTAAGCAAAATCCCCATAAAACATCTACACTGAGAAAAATCACAGCTGAATGAGGACCGGCTCCAGTCAAATCCGCCTGCATTCAGCTGAAAATGCCGGAGTTTTAATCTGTGATGTTAGAGAATTTCTAAGAACTCTTCAGAATGAACTAGGTCCGTCATCTAAACTCAACCATCCAAATGCTATGGCGGATATCCAAGGTTACTGAAATATTTTGATGAAAGTTGAAACAAAATATTAAGATAAGAAAGCCTAACCGATAAAAGTGATGCACAGCATCAGCCTGATGCTACAACAACAATGTTCTAGGCATGTTCTAGGTATGGGAAAGTATAGAACTTCAGATTTGCAGCACTGCCGTTAAATTCTGTGGTACTCTTTAAAACGATATTTTACTATAAAATAAAAGCTATATTAACTGGCATGGTAATTCTTGGTAATTACCTTTTTGGATACACTGAAAATTGATTCACAGAGGTGATGATTTTATAAGCACGTGAATAACCCGGAATCTGGTATGAATCATATGTGGATCCAGGTGTGTTCTTTGGAGCCCTTGTATATAATTTACATGATTAACTGAATGAATTGAACGTGGTGTACAGCTTATGTCGTGTAAAATGAGTAAACTTCAGGTCACATGACATGCAGATGTGATGTGACTTAAAAAGCATGTGATGTGACTTTAAAAAGCCTATAATGTGCCTTTAAAAAGTATGTCTTTCTCGTAAGGTAACACGTGAGATGCAGGTGTGACCCTGGTTCAGATTTAAGGGGGAAATTTGCATGCTGTTGCTCTGTTGCGTGTGCTGCTGATCTGTCATGTTTATAATCCTGTTCATTCATTGGCAATTCCTCTGACTGGAATCCCCCTTCCCTGTGAAGGCTGTGTATGTAATCATAACTGTGAAAATACCATTAGCCATATCATCTTAGACCATCTTATTGCACTGGCCAGGTAATGCACTCATAGGCATTTGCCTGGCACGACGATGACAGGCTGCTTGTGTTGAGGTGTACCTGTGGAATAGCAGGCCATGTAAACAAGTTTCACAGGACACATGATTAATGTCATAATTTCGCCATTACCCTTGCTGCAGTATCTTTTGTGTTGTATTAGTTCTTCTGATGTTTGTATTAGTTTCAGAAAGAAAAAGAAATATCTAGCGTAATTTTAAATACCGCTACATTGTATTAAAGCAGTACACATTGACATGCAAGGTGATACTTACAGCAGTGGGGGCTGATAGAAAGGGATTCTAAGAGATGGGGACTCTGCCTGAACAAGAACAAGTGTGTGACAGTAAGTGACCTATATGTTCCTTTAACAGCAGCCCAAATCACTTCTTTTGGTCCTCTATCATTGGTACAAACGATAAAATGTACTCCTTTTAAAAACAACAAAAGATTGGCTTTATTAACCCTCCCCTGGTCCCTCAGCCAAGGAGGTGACTTTCCAATGCTGAAACTGGCCTCTAAAATGCAGTCGTATCTTTGATCCAAGCAGAACTTTGGAGTCAATGTGTTTTAGGAATATAATACTCAACTTACATACAAATTTAAAGGAGGAGGAAAAAGCGAAACACCACACACATTTCACAAAGCTGACAGCGTTAAGCTGCTATTCTCTCTTCCACGTGCCTCCTTTTCCATAGAAAGTGATATAGTAACACATTGTTTACAGGTTGGTACAATTTTGTCTGGCGCCATCATAGTTACTCCATGTTTAGGCCAGTTGGTTGGATTCTTTGTGCAGCAGGGATACACAGTGGCTTTTATGTGCACTGACTCGGATCACTGAACAGGAGGGCAAAAGAGAAAGAAATACTTTATTCTCTCCCCAGTCTAGGTTCTTTTGACTTCTGGTGGATTCTTCTTGTTACCTCATGTATGGAGTCTTTTCAGAGCCTAAGCTGGTGATTCTTAGCAGAAAAATATAGTCTGACAAGGCCTTACGCCTTCAGGATCAGGTTATAAAATGAAGTTGGTCATTTACAATCAGGTATTTCCTATAATCTCCCTTTTTGTTATTTATAAGCAGTTGTGCTTAATTGTAATAGCTCATTGTTGAGTGTCCTTCATATTATAAATGCCAAAAAGCAAACCATAAAAACAGAGTCTCTTTTCTGGGATTTTCCATGCCTGCTTTTAGCTTACCCTCTTTTTTCCTATTTTTACCCCCCTATTCTTCATGTCAATCAGGTGTAAATTTGCTCACCCCCAAATAGACATTGTCATTGAAAAAAGTGAAATTGATAATGAAAGAGCAGGCAATAATAAAATTCATTGTTATGGGTCCCTTCTGTTCTGCTGCTGCAATCCCAGCAGTCCCAAATGACCTTATACAGTTCAGGACTACATGACACTTCCCATTGTGTCCATATTATTCCCACTGTGTCCATGTTTTAGGTCCTCAGAACCCACATTTTTTGGGACACGTGTGCAGATATCGAACCAAAACATCTAGCATGTGTAGTGGTTGGTCCAAATCCCATGTCCTCAAGCAACATCCCTCAGAGAGAACTGCAGAACTTGGTTCGTCACTCAGCTCACAATCAACGAGACCAGATTTGTCTAAAACTAATAAATCTGACTAAGCAGGTCAGGAATTTTGCAGAGAACCACCAGCGACCTTTCCGCAGTGCCACAGACAGTCAGTGATGTGGCCCTAAATGCTGGACTCTTCCAACCCACCTTCTTGTCCACCTTCTCCCTCCCTTCTCCTTTCATCAGAGAGAATTTGCTCCCACAATCAATTTCTGGCCAGAGCAGGAATGTCTCCAGACTGGAATGCCCTTTCACTCCTTGGCAGAATTCCCATGAGTGCCGATGAGCTAGAGCAGGGCTGGCCAATCTTATCCGCAAAGGGCTGGTGTGTATGCAAGTTTTTGGGATAACCTTTAGGTCAGCTGTTCAATCCCAGGTGTGAGGACTCTTCAGCCAATCAGTGCTCTAATTAGTAATCTAATTAGGGAATTGCAGCGAGAACACACATATACACCAGCCCCTTGCGGATAAGATTGCCCACCCCCGAGTTAGAGGGTCGCAAACGGAATTCATGGTAATTTATGTCAAAAATTACAAGGCGGGATCACCACACGGTCTACTGCCAGGCTAACCAGAGATCAGATTTTCTCCTGTCAGGTACTCAAATACGTTTTTTTTCCTCACCAAATGAGATATTTTGGGTAGCACAGTGACTCAATGAACAGCATTGTTGCCTCAGAAATCCAGCGTTGGGGGTGTTAAATCGCACCTTTGTTCTGTGTGTATGGAGATTGCGTGGTCTCCGTCTGTCACACACGATAGCCCAGATACACGCTGTTGTTGGTGTTTCTAACTTGCTAGTAGTGGCAGACTGTGAGTGAGTGTCCTGCCTTGCCTGCGATAGACTCCGGTAAAAATACTATTTTACAACAGTTGTTAAACTGTTATCTGTTCTTATTTCTTCAGTAGGAATCTCTTTGTAGGTGAAACCATGAAGGTTTATCTTTGTTTCCTGGTCAGCTATTGTTGTCAAATATTTAAATTTACCAGGTAGACTTGCATTGTATATAATTATGGGATGTCTTGGTTACTGGTATTTTCTAAGCAACTCTACCAAAATTTATATTAGGGTAAGAATACTGTAATTATGATATGCACTGTGAATATACCAGTAGCACTTTTTTACACATTTTACAGTCTGACATCTCCAGGAAAGGTTTCTATATTATTTCAAGTGTAAAGAAGATTCATTATTTTTATTTATAAATCTCATTAGTTACCAGTTGAACCAGAGGTACAGAGAAATACAGTGAAGTACAGTGCCCACTGACAGACTTCACTGCTCTTGGCCATTTTCTTCACCATCAGGGAGCATGAGTGAGGAATTTTACAGTGATAAGGGAGCTACTTTTGTAGACATTATACCCAGCAACCTTGAGATAAAGTGCGCAATCTAGGTTTGTTATTTTCCTGCAGAAGACTGCTTACCCACTCTGTAGCTCCTCCCAGCACCAGCCTAAGTCAATATATACATACACCTCCCACAAGTTAACCTCTGCACTATTACTTAGGTGCATAGTGGTGACTGTGGATATGCATATGTCATAGCAATAACCCGACAAGTAGTTTGTGCTCATTTTTTCTTAGTTTTTGTTTCTGCTTTTGAGACCTACACCTTACTTTGCCATGTCATCAGCAGCATGTCTATTTCGAATCCTCTTACAACACAGCAAAGCTGTTGGACATTTAACAAAGTATGACACCCATAGCAGATTTCTGTGTGGGCATGGTGCCGTCATGGTTACAGTAAAAAGCCGGGGCTGACAGGATGCATGTGGAATGACAACAACAGCAAATATATAAACATATACTCAACCATCGTTTTATTACTTTAGCTTTATGTACCTGCTCATATTCAGCCGCATTCACTGATTACTAAAACTGTCTCGTTTAGGCAGGAGAAACAGGACTGTAAAGGATTACAGGGGCATTACCTCGATAGGCTGAATCATTTTGGTATTTAGTGACTGACCAAAGGTCTAAGTCCTTGGCCTGAATCACTGTTGCTGTATGAATAACTTAGAGCAATTTCCTTGCTTTTATAATTTCCGTTAAATAATGTTACTTAGAATAAAGGATTATGATCGCGCGTTGATTTATTGCAGTGATTCGCCCAGCCGGCACTACGTGTGTGGTTACAGAAAATTAATCAACACCCTTCAGAAACGAGAACTCCACACTACCCATGTATAATATTAATTAACTCTAATTAGTAAGTTAATATCATATGACTTGTCCAAATGATTTGAAGCTCCAGGCTTTGAATATGATCCAAAAGAAGGCATAATGACAGTGATATATTGGTTAAACGGCTACATTATCAAGCTGATTCATCTGCATTATCTTGTGAGATTGATTTAACAACCGTAAATGTCCCTGTATATTAGAGACAATAATAATAGGGGAATAGAACTTGCAGGTTGATGTCACTCAGACTGTCCTAAGAGAGCCATGACAACTTCATTGCTATAAGGGACAAACAAACTAAAGAGTATGAAGCCTCTTCATGTGGATGTCAGCAGGGCTGTTCTACATCTGTCATATGTTTTTGATATGTATTCACCCGCCCATTCCCCTGTAAAAGTCATAGTAAACAGTTGATCAGGGCTGCTAAATGAGCAGTTACTGTAGAGCAACTTGGAGCTCCGGGGCAAACCACATTGAAGCACCTGTGTTTTTCATCTGCGGGAGCATCTGCCTGCACCACTAAAATGTTGCGAAAAAAAAGCTAGACTGATAAAAAAGCGATACTTCACACACGGTAGCATGCTGAAAAGCGACCTATGTCTGCCTGCCGCATTAGCTGCCACTCATGTCAAGCTGCAATTATTCTAGTCTGTTTTAACGGAGCACTGGCAAGCCGAGATGTGTTTTACTGTCTGGAAGCAATTTGAGGCTGCCTCTGTAGGGCGGTAAGGCCCTCTGCCTGCAGCTGTTTCATTAGCGTTTGCTCTTCTTGCTTTTCCAAATGTTAAACAGACACACCTGGTAAGGTCATGCGGGCAGAAGGCACATGGGCCTGAGATGAGCGACCAGTCAGAGTGCTGGGCCGGCGCCTCGCTTCACGTGGAATGATCCATAGCTGAATTTAGTCAGGGACAAACTCATTAAATACATTTCTGGAGCAATTGAAGAAATTGTTCTTTATCCCTTTCATCTTACCTCCAAAGAATAATGCTTTGTTCTGAAGGCATTCTCTATGCCGCGTCTGTTTTATGGCGCTGCCTTTGAAAAATTACGAGTTGTTTTTGTGGATGTAACTACAGAAACATTTATTTAGCTTGTTAGTTTATGGTTGAATGCCCACTTACACCAAATTAAGGTTCTTGTTTTGCTCTGAGCGTTCATATTGCTGACAATAATTCCAATAACAAAGATCTATGCGCAGCTGACACGTTCTTGCGTGTCAGATACTTGGCTCATAAATATTAAAGACTGTCTGTACATCTGAGAGCGATAAGGAGAAATGAGGATTTTCCATTGATATGTACAATGACAATGGGCCGTCCGAGTGACTGTCACGGCAGCGCATGGCAGTCCGACTGGGAAATGTGAGTTTTACTAGCAAGTGTAGCACTTTGCTGTTCAAATGCTAAAATGTTCACATCAACTATTACAAAGGGCAAATTCATTCACAACAAAACAGAAAAAGTACTGGGATTTGTACCTTGTTCAAGGGACCCACCATTCAGCACTTGTATTTCAAAATGCCTTTTCTTTAATAAGCTCTCTCACACGTCTGTGTCACATGGCTTTTCAAGCTGGACCACAGCCTCTGGTGAGCAGCAGGACAGAGCTGACCGGGCCATGCTGAGGTACGCTGGTGGCCAGCATTCCGAATCCCGGCGGGACCGCTGTCCTGCTACTGCCTCATTCAGCAGGGGCCAAATGTCAAACTGATTTCCCCATTTAGGAATGTGGGGCACACAAAACCACAGATGGAGGGCAGAGGGACCCTGGAGACACACAGGAGCTCTGTATTTCTCTCAAAGCCAATGAAAAGCATGCACAGACAAAAAGGTCTGAAATCCAAGTGTGTTGCTTTACTTTTACCTGCTATGAAATTTGAAATCTGGAAGTATGTCACTGCATCGAGGTCAACTAATTGTCCTCTCTTTAGTATTTATCAGATGTGTGAACACTGATATGCATTATTTAAATGCTGTAGAAAAACAAAGGCTATAAACATTATTACTGCTAGATTATTTTGAAGACATAGAAAGTATTGGAGAAAATTAACGTTTTGTGCAACGAGTAAAGCATACAGCAGCGTTCTGCATAACTCAAGCTCTGGATGGTAAGACGGCCCCCAGGCGAGCTGGATTATTGGCGGTGTAGACAATATTGTTTGAGATCCACAAGATTTTCTTTAGGTAAAGTCAACAAGATCAGCCCACAGGCACTCTGTGCTGGAAGATTCTGATCTTGTTATGTTATGGGACATATGAATGTTTCTAGCAACTGAAAAATTGCATCACAGTCATTTTCCCCAGACATGTACAGTAAGTTACGTATTTGTGCATGTACGTGTACGTGTTTGTGCACCACTTAAGACAATAAGTATTTGATGTGTAGCTGTTCACTGTGGTTCTATAGGTAATACATTTATTTTCATTAATAATAATTTCTTTTTATTATGAAGATAGCAGTAGGCAGTATCAATCGAATTTAAATGCTTACATACAGTATTTCAGAAGAAAATATGCTTCAGCAAATATCCTACCAGCCGCCTATTGCACTGGATATAAAACAATGGTCTTATTGTCAGAAGGAAACCATAATAGTCTTGAGGTAGCAAAACAGTATGAGTTTGTTTCTTGGCATCCTGTAGAGACAGGAAAATCCCTCATTTGGGATGTGTTTCCACAGTGAAAAGCTCTCTTGAAATACTCTGATGATGCCCTTAATTAATGAGTACATCAGGAGTATCACTGTTCACACATGTGCCCTTCCGTTCGTCTGCAGGGAGGTAGCATTATTACTTGATACAAAATAATCTAGAGAATAATGTTGATACAAAAGCAACCTAAACTAATGTTTAGTATCGTTAAAAAAAAAAGGATGTTGATTATGGAATCATCTTGCTTCTTTATTATGTGTAAAATTTTCATAAAAAATACACACACACACACACACACTCAATATATATCAGTTATCCATACCCAGTTGCCCTATGCTGGGTCCCAGGAAAAAGGGCCGAACGGTAAAGCATAACCCAGGACAGAGTGCCAGCCAGTCGTGGGACACACACGCTACTGTCACACGCGCCATTGTCACACACGCCATCGTCACACATGCCATAGTCACACGTGCCATCGTCACACGCGCCATCGTCACACACGCCATCGTCACACGTGCCATTGTCACACACGCCATCATCACACATGCCATCGTCACACTCTACACTCCATAGCAAAACCCTTGATTTCAGAATGAGATGTTGGACAAGCTGGTATCCACATACTATAAGCCATAGAGGGTTATGTTGCAAATATTTAAACACAATTAATACAAGACAAAAAACAGCTTTTTAAAAGGGAGATTAGCTTAGCACTACTAGAGAGAGAGGTCAGCTACCATGTTTGGTTGCTATTAGGCTATAAAAGACAATTGCTACATCTGGTTGCTGTCAGTCTACAGAGGAAAGCTACTACATTTTTTCAGTTTTTAACCTGCTTGTTTGTGAACTACCAGACATTCCAGTGTGGCACAGAAGAAAGCTTCCCGCTGAGCTCTCTGATGAGGACTCCTGGCCAAACTGCTCAGCAGCTGAGTCTGACGCCATCCAAACATTTCTCTCCCACGCAATGTCAGAGTGATGTTGACAATTAAGGGCCAAAGTAGGGGCATCTGAAAACACTGTTGCTGATTATCCATCAGAAGTTTTTAGGTTGCCAGAATCTTCGCGCAGCATCTGTTCAAAAGAAGTGCAGACTAGGTGTGTCTAAGATGAATAAGTAGGCGCAATGCCGATGATATTTTATTTGTCTTTTGCAGAATTGCATGAGTATTTTTGCATATGCCGTTTTACTGGTGCATAAGACACTCACCAGCTCAGCTAAGAGTGAAGCTTTGGGTCAGAGCACAGGGTCAGCGGTCATATTCAGCACCTCTGGAGCAGATGTACTGCCTGGGATACACTGAGAAGGTTTAAGACCCTTGCTTAAGGGCCCAGCAGTGACACTGTTACATTGCCAGCCATGGGATTCAAACTAATGACCTTCTGGTGAGGGGCACGGTCCTGAACTTCACACTGACTGAAGAAATAGCTGTCTTCCATAACCACTTACTCAGTGCAGAATCATAGTGGGCTGGTAGGGTATCCCAGGAAAATTTACTCCAATGTTAAAGCTACAAATATGGCAAACTTAAAACTAATCAGTAAGGCCTATTTATGGTAATGAATAATAATTCTTATAAAGTCTGTGGTAAGTTCTGCGGTAACTATAGAAACCATAACTAGTAACACTTTACATTAACAGCACCTTCATAATGCATTATATATAATTATATAATGTTTGTTATTAATGTAGGCATATACTAAAGCTGTTAATGTACGTTATGATGTTAAGGTATACTTACATGCTGCTTATGAATGTTCTATGAATTCATTCTAAAGGCATTAATAATGTGCATTTAATGTAAAGCATGGCCCTATAACCATATAACCAGTTCCTAAAATTGCCTTTTTGGAAGAGATCAAAGTGTGTTTCATTGTGGAATTCTAAAAATCTGCAACAGTAAGTGTATTAAGACATACTTAATATGGAATATGTGATTTCATTATATTTGTCATTATAAATAAAATTCTTGTAAAATTTTGTTTGTATTTTTAATCTATAAATACTATGATCAAATAATTTTCTCTGCTATTCTATTACAAAAAGTTTGTCTAGTTATATAAGTGTCTACATTTGCTATACTATTTTAGCTGATTCCTTGACTTCTGTAACTCAGCCCCACGTTATTATAGGTAATCTCCTTAACTTTTTTCATGTTCCTCCTCCATACTCTTATAACGTGTTTTTACGAACTTTTGAAGTATCACACAGTTAACCTTTACTTAATTCACTTTGTTGCCTCTTTAAGAAGAATCATTTGACAATAGCCTTGTGAAAGCTTATATTTCAGCTTTGTTCATATGGAAACATTCAGTAGGAATTGTTGTGCAGTTAAAATCAAAGATAAAGACGCAATCAGAGGAGTGCTTATCCTGATGAGAAATTACAGATTGGTCTGAGAAGTCCCATCACAGCCAAAGTCCCGCAGTGCTACAGAACTCTTTGTACGATTCTCCCTTTTGTTTCTTTTCTGGATGATGAATGAAGGTGTGCTTCATTGTCAGATGAAGCTGAATGAAGATTTGAGTTCCATCTAGTGAAAATGAGTCCAGCCCTCTCTTCAGAGCAGCATGGACCCGGGCCCTCTCCCTTGGCCAGCTCCTGCACACGCCATATTTAAAGGCTACCGATTAGAAGACAAGATCTCTAGACTGTTCTGAACAAAACAAGGATGAGCAATACATATTTCCGTATTCCATAATATCAATATAACCTCCAAAAAGCCACTCACTCTTCCGTTTCATTCTGTCACACCTCCGACCATACTGCCACCACCTCTCTTAGCTATCAGAGCCCTCATAACAGCCTGCTGCTCGCTTTCATCAGAAGGGTGACATCTCTCATACTACCTCAGGCACAAACTCTATGGAAATGGACCACAGCTGAACAAAGGAATTTCCCATAAAGCAATAGCTACAGCTGTCTGTTTTTAACAACGTTTAGTTGGAAGTAAGCCAATAGTTAATGTGATGCCCCCCACTATTTCCAAGCTATTGATTTAAACTGTGTGCTATTTTGCCTCAGTACCCAGCTATGGTTTCTAACTCACGGCTATAGCTTCTGAATGTAAGCAGGGCCGTAACCGTCTCTGACCCAGGAAAATGAGCCCCTGTCATGCGTACTGCTTGCCTGACTTCACTCCTGGCAGGAGCGCACTGCTGTCAGCTCATGTTTAAATGGTGAGAGGTCCTGCCCCGCTTTACCCTCATCCATCTTATCGCTCCTCTTTACGCTCCTTCACTCCATCAACTGCGCTGCGTCTGAACAGAACTGCTGTGACCCCCGCTGACCCTTAGCTCGGTAGACATCAGAGAAGGTGGTTGAGTTCACCGGGGCACCTGAAGCCCCAGCCAGCCCTAAGCCTGGGAAGATCCACCCTTCCAGAAGTCTGCCAGCTTGGCCTCGCTCCCGAGGCCTGACGGCCTGAATGGAAAACACATTGTCTTTGGCACCCATCTGGCCGCCTGGTGATCTGTGCGTTCCCCGTCAGGCACTCCCACCTGCTGACATGCTGCGAGGGGTGAGGTGAGCACCTCCAGCCCCAGGCGCGGCGTCTCCGCTCGCTCAGTCTTTTCTGGGAGCTTTTATTTGAGGATTAATACTTCACCTCATGTGTGTCTTAAGAAAGATGGAAGTTTTTTTTACTTTGTTGTCTAAAAAGCCAAATGCTGTGGTTGCTTTACTTTGGATCAATCAGTGCTTGAAGTAGGGAAAAACAGGTGTTGGTACTCCCCTTGTTATTCAGTATCAGGTGCTGGTACTCCCCATGATATTCAGTACCAGGTGCCGGTACTCCCCATGATATTCAGTACCATGTGCTGGTACTCCCCATGATATTCAGTACCAGGTGCCGGTACTCCCCATGATATTCAATACTAGGTGCCGGTACTCCCCTTGTTATTCAGTATCAGGTGCCAGTACTCTATCCTCATGATATTCAGTACCAGGTGCCGGTACTCCCCATGATATTCAGTACCAGGTGCCGGTAATCCCCATGCTATTCAATACTTGGTGCCGGTACTCCCCATGATATTCAGTACCAGGTACTGGTACTCGCCATGATATTCAGTACCAGGTGCCGGTACTCCCCTTGTTATTCAGTATCAGGTGCCGGTAATCCCCATGATATTCAGTATCAGGTGCCGGTAATCCCCATGATATTCAGTACTAGGCGCCGGTACTCCCCTTGTTATTCATTATCAGGTGCCGGTACTCCCCATGATATTCAGTACTAGGTGCCGGTACTCCCCATAATATTCAGTACCAGGTGCTGGTACTCCCCATGATATTCAGTACCAGGTGCCGGTACTCCCCTTGTTATTCAGCATCAGGTGCCGGTACTCCCCATATTATTTAATACCAGCTGGTGGTACTCCCCATGACATTCAGTACCAGGTGCCGGTACTACTCTCGTTTTTCAGTACCTGGTGCCGGTACTCCCCATGTTATTCAACACCAGGTGCCGGTACTCCCCTTGATATTCAGTACCAGGCGCTGGTACTATCCTCGTTATTCAGTACCAGGTGCCAGTACTCCCCTCGTTATTCAGTACCAGGTGCTGGTACTATCCTCCTTATTCAGTACCAGATGCCAGTACTCCCCTCGTTATTCAGTACCAGGTGCCAGTACTCCCCATGTTGTTCAATACCAGGTGCCGGTACTCCCCTCGTTATTCAATACCAGGTACCGGTACTCCCCTCGTTAATCAGTACCAGGTGCCGGTATTCCCCATGTTATTCAATACCAGGTGCTGGTACTATCGTTGTCATTCAGTACCAGGTACCGTTACTCCACCCGTTATTCAGTACCAGGTGCCGGTACTCACCTCGTTATTCAGTACCAGGTGCCGGTACTCCCCATGATATTCAGTACCAGGTGCCGGTACTCCCCATGATATTCAGTACCAGGTGCCGGTACTCCCCATCTTATTCAGTACCTGGTGCCGGTACTCCCCATCTTATTCAGTACCAGGTGCCGGTATTCCTCTTGTTATTCAGCACCAGATGCTGCTACTCCTCTTGTTATTCAGTTGAAGTGTTGGTACTCCCCTTGTTCTTCAGTACCAGGTACCAGTACTCTCCTTGTTAATTAGTACCAGCAGATATTTAGAGATGCTGGTACTCTGAAGAAAAAAAACCATATACCAGTGAGTACTGGCCCACATCTAACACGGACATTAAAGTTAAATGAAGTTAGGAGAATTTTATTATTTTAACCTTGGTGTATGTCCTCACTTTTTTGAATTAGTCAACATACATACAAAACATAAAGTACATTATTGATTGAAATGGGTTTTATGCAAACAGATTGCATTGTTTTCCATGGTAAACCTCATATATTGTAACATTCCGGTCAGTGTTAACATATAGATTGGCCTGTGTCTCAATGCTGCCACTTAACATTGCATACCCCAGGTGGACCTCGTTTTGTGAATAATTTCAATAAACCAGAGAGACATACATACGTTTAAATTAAAATGGCATGTACAGCACTTAAAAGTACCAAGCCATATTTCTTGTTCCAGTTAATGAATGACATTATAGTTTTCCAGTCATTAAAGGTCATGTGCTCTGTAGAACACAAATGAGTGTGAAATACGTTGAACTGCCTGAACTATAGATTATTAATTATAAATGTCCATAAAACACACAGGATAATCCCAGGCCATCATAGGTTACACCCAGGCGCACTCACACAGGCAAATTCGAGACACCAGGTTACCTAAGTGCATGTTGTTAGACTGCAGTGGGGAACCTTAGCATGGGAAGAACATGCAAACTCCACGCACGCTGTGCGATTCAAACCCACAACCCTTGACATGTCCGTGCCATTTCTCCCGTGCTGTATAAGGCATAAATGGCACATACGGCGAACTAGCTGAGACAGAGACTGAGACAGAGACTGAGACAGAGACTGAGACAGAGACAGAGACTGAGCACGATGCGGCCGGACGCGTTTGCAGGCGCTGCTGCTCCAGCTGTGTGACAGCGGCCCACCGGGTCCGTGCATGCTACTCTGCGAGATACCTCACCGAGATTAAAGACGCCAGCGTGCAGGGTCTGGGAATGACAGCAGACAGTCTGAAGTATATCATCTCCAAAACAATGTCACTATTGACAAACCTCAGGCCATGAGGGCTCTTTTGCAAAGCTCTTCAAAGTGCTTCTCCCCGCCCCCAGAAGCAGGCCAAACAAAGCGCCTGGCATTACGGGAGCCATTCGGGGGCATCGGAGCCGGGCATTATCTCCTGCTGACTTTTGTTACATTTCTGCTCATGTCAAGCCAGTGGGTTTTATCAGGCTCCCGCCGCAGGGCGGTCTGTGTCTCCTAGAATCTTCCTGAGAATGGCCTGCCAACTTCCGGAGCCCTACCTGCATGCTGTGGGATCTGGCCACCTCACTGGCAGGACTTGTTTTGGTTATGCCGCCATTTCACTAAATACCCATGAAGATCATATAGATGTGGCACTGAAGAGGACTTCACGCCAATAGATAGGATTTCATGATACAGCTTTACATGTTACTTTCCATGGGACACAAATTCATTCATTGATTAATTAAAGTATAATTCGGAAACCTTATGATATTCGCATCGAAAGCAGAAAATTTAGCTCATAGACTAACGGTACGTGTTGGCAGTGTTATACCAGAGATTCATAATGTGTTTGAGCACGAGGTGGACATTTCAGGTCCAGACAGTATAAATCCAGACCAAAATTTTGTCTCAACCAAGCAGTTGGGTATAAAGAGTCACAGTCACAGAGTACTTAACTGGCTGGTTGAATCAAAATCTTGGTCTGGATTTGTACTCTGTGGACCTGAAATCTCCATCTTTGTTGAGGACACAATCCATCAACCAGACTAATGAATATATGGCATCCATCAAAAAACCCCTTCCAAGCTACACAGACCACAATGTGCCATCTGCAGAAATGTGGGCATAGCTTGATGGGTACCTCTGTTGTCTCTCGCTTCCACTGCCCCACTTTGTGTGTGGAGTTTGCATGGACTCCTGTCTGCATATAACGATATATCATGTGATGGTAAATCGCGGTGCATTTTTATGATGATTTGAATCATGGAAATAAAAAACATACTGCAAAATAGCCCAAATTATTATTAGGTTGAATCTGTTTTTTTTCCTAGCTGTAATTCCGTTGTTTAGACAGCAGAAAGTGCAATTAACCTGCCCTCCTACCAACTAATGCAACCTGCAGTTCCACTATAGAATGCCAAAATGGTTAAGAAAATAAATATTATTTACTTTTTTGATAAAAAGTAGCATTCTTTTTTTAATAAAAGAAATATTTTAGTTAATAGGCTACTATATTTTATGCCAATCTTTACAAATGTTTGTCAGTAATTATTGTTGCTTATTAAGAAAATAAAACAAAATTTTCTTTTTCAAATTAAGCAAAAGGAATATTTAAGTTGATAAAGATTATTGTCACTTTTTGTAATAAAATTTTCTTAATTTAATTTTTTTTTTTCAAAATATTGTGAGAATATTGAATTGTGAACCCCGTATCTTGAATCAAACTGAATTGTGAATTTTGTGGGGGCTTCTTTCTGTAACCCAAAGGAATGCAGATTGGCTAAGGGGAAACTGGGAATTGCCCATGTCATATGTCCTGTGCTGAACTGGGATACACTGAGCAGATAGAAGATGGATGGATCTTTTAACCTTGATGATAATTTAATCAATTAAATTAAATGAATAGCATCCAAAATGCTCAAAATACATTTCACATTATTTTCCATTCTTTTGTTTTCTATTAAAAATTGTACATTTTTTATTAGTTTTAGTGAGACTGTCTGCTTTTCTTGGCATTGCATTCTGTGTTAGCTCCTAAGTATGGACCAGCTTCACAGAGCCCAGCCCTGGTGCTCGGTACAATCACAACACTCAAAAGAAACAAAAACATATGATGTCATTATTTCTATGCAGTGCTGAAGAACTTTGAGATATACCATGTATAAGATAATGTTGTCATTGGTATGGTGATTTGCATTTATATTCTAATTGCTAAGTAATATTAAGACAAGACAGGAGTATTAAGAGATAAAGATGCTCACTTAAGTAAATATGCAAAACATAATTACTACTACACAATCTATTCTCGGTCCCTTTCATGATTATTGAATCACTCTACAGTCAGATGACGCACATGTTAGCTTATCTTATTGTCTGAGATCCACGTTCGTTTCTACAATGAATCTCTGGCTCATTTGCGAACAAAAAGGAACACAGAACAGTTTTGTCCTTGTCTGCACTACTGAGTGACAGTGACTATGCGGCTCCTTTATTGATAGCAGAGGGCAGCAGGTGTCTGAATCAGATTAAGACAAATCTCAGTGTGGATGAAGGCTTCGTTCCATCAGTATGGCATTAGGTAAGGCCCAGTGAAATAAAGGCGCACTGTTGTTTTGCTTTTTAATCTCTTCCTTTCTTCACCTCAATCCCCCCTTTTCCTCTTCCTTTTCCTCTCTAGCACTTTCTTTCTTTCTGATTACTTACTTCTCTGACATCTTGGCCTTGCCAAGAGCAGCAGGAAATATCTTGCATGTTTTGTAGGCTGACAGTGCCATCAATAAGATAAGTGGCAACCTTATGGACCTTGAGATAAGTCACTGCACAGGGGAAGGAAGCAGAAAGACTCTTCTCTGGTTTGTCCAACTCTGTAACTATCTATTGCTTTGGTTTTTCCAGTAACTAGGATTTATGGAATTTAATCAATCTTCACACAGTCTAATTATTTCAGGGTTATTGGAGGGTTTGCAAATAAGCAACAAAAATAACACAATAGTGCAAAATACATGAAGAAAAAAATTGTTGATTATTATGTGGCATAGGAAACACAAGCAGTGTCTTTATCCTGCTGTACCATGCTGGAGCTTCAATCCAAGCCGCTCCTTCAGGCTAATGCTGCCCCAGCAAAACCACCGGATTCAGGCTAATGCTGCCTAAGCAAAACCACCCGAATCAGGCTAATGCTGCCCAAGCAAAACCACGCGAATCAGGCTAATGCTGCCCAAGCAAAACCACGCGAATCAGGCTAATGCTGCCCAAGCAAAACCACCCGAATCAGGCTAATGCTGCCTAAGCAAAACCACCCGAATCAGGCTAATGCTGCCCAAGCAAAACCACGCGAATCAGGCTAA
>JAODJU010000050.1:10177840-10189273 GCA_026776725.1 Gnathonemus echidnorhynchus | reverse complement strand
AGAGATTTTTTTAGGGTGGCGCACGTCCCTGAGGCTATCCCGTTGGTGCGCCCCCCCGCAATACCTCTGCGCCCCCCTAGGGGGGCGCGCCCCCCAGTTTGGGAACCACTGGTTTAGGTGATCTTTGACGACATCACTACAGTAAGAGCTGTAACATATACACTAATGGAGTATATGGAGCTCTGAAGGGCCCTGGACAATTTTTTTTGTGGCCACTTTGTACTAAATTGTATGCACAATTTAGTTTAACATTTCCAGGACATTCTAAATCAGGGTCACAAAATAATTAAAACGTGGCCATCATTTAATTCATTGGTGTCCTCAGTTGTAGGTGGAGTGGTGGCTTTGAGGCCTGGGATCTGCGCAGGCAATCGGAAGGTTGCCATTTCAAATTCCATGAATGCCAGGAATGATTCCACTCCATTTGGCCCTTGAGCAAGACCCTTAACATGCAATTGCTTCTTCCTGGGTATGACGTTAAGCTACATCCAGCCCTGTGCGCTCCTTACCTCTCCCTCTCTCTGTTTGCTATTCGAAGCCCATAAATTGATTCTCAATTTAGTTTAACATTTTGGCTATTTGTGTTCTTGTCAAAAAAAAAAAAAAACATGTCCGCTAAGCCAGAAGCTGGAATGAAGTCCGCAAATACTATGGGTTTTATGATAATATATTTATTTGCTCAAATCTTGGTAATAATGCATAACATGTGTGCCAATACACTCTTGATCTTGTTCTGCTAGACCTGGCACATCTCCAAACAAAGCTTCAACTAATTATATGGCAGAAATCAGATGTTCTTGTCATCTAATTCTTAATACTGTGTATGGTAAAAACCAATATACACTGATTATCCATAACATTAAAATCACGTCCCTGGTGAAGTTACTTCATTACAATGGGAAATATCAAGGGTGACATTATATATTAGGCAAGTGAACGGCCAGTTATTGAAGTAGATGTGTTGGAAGCAGGAAAGTGGGCAAGCATAAGGATCTGGGTGACTAACAAGAGCCAGACTGTGATGGCTAGTTGACTGGGTCACAGTATCTCCAAAAGAGCAGGTCTAGGGTGTTCCTGGTATGCAGTGGTCAGTACCTACCAAAAGTGGTCCAAGGAAAGTCAACCGGTGAGCCAGTTTTATTGTAGTGGCGCAAAAAACAGATAAATGGAATATAAATATTTAAACATAAACCATCCAGTACTTAGGGTTGGTGAGTGTGTGAGGAGTGCGGCTTAGATGGACGGAGCAGGTGAAGGGGCTGTCCAAGGATACAGTGCTGTCATTAGCGACAGCTCCCTTTGTACCCTTCTGTGCAGTATTACTGTAAATGAACAAAACCTGCCTTTTAGCCATCTTCAGTTTGAAGGAGACACTGGCTGATCCTTCCTACCATTCAAACATGCATGCTATCCTTTTTCATCACATTTTCTTCTTTCTTTAGCTGCAGTGTTAACATTTTATAGCCATGATCTGCCATTGAAAACTGATAATTAACAGAGTGTGTGTGTGTGTGTGTGTGTGTGAGAGAGAGAGAGAGAGAGAGAGGGAGATAGCAAGAGAGAGAGAGTATATTCTTCCACTGTACTGTTACACGCATCAGACTTTAGTCATTGTACTTATCTTTTATTTACCTCTTATGCACACAGTAGTGTTCCCATGTTGTATCTTTTAAAGCAGGCAACTTCCTTAGAGTAATCATTCAAGTTTTAAGGATTAAGCATAAACAAGGAAAAAAAATTAAAGCAGAAGTTCTTCTTGCTGTTTATTTAAAAAAAAAAAAAACATTAAAGTATGCAACAAAGCACTTTAATCTGAAACAGTAACAAGTGTGTTAGTTATGACAGAATGTACCAGGTAAAGCGTATCAGGAACCCTGAGAGGTTCTGTACATGGTGACTGTATTGCATAGAGAGCCGGAACGCTGTTCTATCATAACGGTTTGATAAATGTCTCCTTTTTAGGCACAACCTTTGGTTCTGCACTACACAGTCAAGGACAAGCGTGGGAGGTAGAAGAAATGCCTGTTTTGTTTGACATTTTGTGATTGAATGCATTATCTTTTGTATATCTTGCGTTTTATATATTGCATTTTATATATTCTGTAAATATAAACACTTATTTTGCTTCTGTTTGTCTATTTATAAAATAAATTTTGTAAGTGATGAACGATGTTTAGTTTGTCTTTCAGTAATGATGCTAATTATGATGCAGAGTAGAGACCCGCCAGAGGGTCCTTTTCAGAAGCGCTGACTAATTACTAAGTAGGTTTTTAAAAATAAACCTCAAACATGAAAGCTCATGTAAGTCATACAAGCTGACGATCCACGTCGCCCTTCCTGTACACTCCTCTCTCTTTCAACAACACTCAGCTTAGTTCTTGGTAGAAAGAAGCTGGTGACATCTTTCATTTGTATATGACCCCCCCCCCCCCCACTTAAAATAATATGGAGAAAAAATGCTGGTAATTAATTTTTTCCCCAGAAACTAATTCTAGCCCTTTGTGCCAGGGGGTGTACAAACCCCCACCCAAAAATTTTCTTTTATTTTTCGTACTTCATTGTTGAGGACCCCACGCAAATTTTATTTACTTTATTGTGTTGGAGTCCTTGCTCAGCCAAAGCCCACGTTCTGGCTACACCACTGCCATAACAACGTGAACGTTCATTTGAAAGACCGCTCATATTGCCTCCAAATGGCACTTAAAATGCGCAGAATTAATTGCGGGTGAGGGTGGGGCATTGCCTTTACTTAAATTCCAATCGGGAACACCCGTGTAACTTCGTCAAATAAATTTAATCTGTTCTGTTTTTCGTGTTTGGCAGCATTACTAGAATACTGTATAAATCACACACACACGAAGACTTTTATAAGACGAGCTGCACCTATCCCCCTATTCCATATTATAACCTACATCAGCACCTGTTTCTATGTATTTTCTCCGTGTCTATGATTCTCACCCTTCGCAGGCGAGCTCATTTCTTCTACCCCCTAGTGATTTGCTCTGCTACTACAGAGATACACCGTGTGTCTTTATATAACAATAAACATCTGTTTGACTTGCAACAGTTGTTCGCTGATGGGTCATGCCTCCAGTTTCATTACAACTGTCCTTTGACTGGTTAAGTGCTACAAATGGGTCGGACAATATCTTAGCGGACCACAGCCTCAGACAACAAGACTGCGACAGAGAAAGGCAGAGATCCTCCCTTTTCCTGCGGAATCCTATTGAGATGTATTCATTAGTATCCCCTCGCTAATCAATTGCTATTCATGGTGATTTCCAAACACATGCGCTTTAAAAAGACTCACAGATGCCTAGCGGCTTTCTGTTAAGGGAAACCGCCTTAACAAATCAATCACGTCGACTTGCTTGTGTTAAGGACATTCATAAACCATATGGTATCCCGATGCTCGCAAGCTTTTTTACACAAGCCTGGGACCCGGCCCCCCCCGCAGAACAATTGTTCTTTGAGACGCGATGAAAAGGAAATACGTGTCCACTTACCCTCAACTGGAACACAGGCCGAGGCAAAGAGTTAAAGTGACCCGTCTCGCTGAGAGATGAGCTGATTTATTTTAACGCCTAGGACACCCCCTGGCTAAAATTTACATTTTTGGCAGTTGCGTATACATGGGCACAAAGGATCACTTTTCTACCAAGTAAAGCTTGAATGTTCAAGGGAAGTTTACGTGATCTCATTTGTTTGCCCACTTTTGAGAAACTTTCCTTATTGAATAGGTGTAACAGCTGTCTTTTTCACGGACTACAGGCGCTACTTTTACCTGCAGAAAAGCATACACAAGCGCGCACACAGAAATGCAACAGCCATATATAAATAGGAAAATCGATGTAAGCTGTTCGGGTCCATGTTTCCTTGACTGTCACCTATTCTGTATCAATAATTTTTTTAAATTATGATGCCCAATTTTGTTTGTTGAAATAAATTCCACCGTCTGCAATGGGACGTCTTCCTTCACAGTATAATTTTGAAAATATCTTGAAAACAGAGTTTGTGTAGATACACCTTTATTACCCACTATATTTAATTAAACAAAAGGCATTTGTCCCCATTTAGTGCTAACAAGTTAAACACTCAATTCGATAGGCTACTTGAAAAAAGTTTGACTTGCCGCTGCTATATGTTTAGTCAGTTTGGCAGCTAGTCATCTTCTACATTTTGCTTTCCATTTCATTCCAACAAGGCTTGTTGGACCCTCTGCAAAATCCCAAAAATGAAACGTCAAATGTCAATTCCTTACAGTTATAAAATGCTTTTTATATTATCCCAATACAGCTTGGCGTAAAAACTGAAAATACCCGCAAATCACTTTCTCGTCCATTAGCTTCAATCGTCCACCTCAATCTCTTCGTCTTCTTCTGAGAATTCCTCCATGGTTTGGGTCCTACATATCAAAGAATGTCGAAGGACAACGCCATGGTCTCGGGAAATGGGAAACTTGCAAGGGGAGACGTCCCCTGAGTTTCCTTTGGGGTCATCAGTGTCTGCCATGGTAACCAGCTTCTGAAGAGTCTGCGGAGGGACTTTCTTAAGTGACTCCACATCTGCTTTCATCTCCTCCAAGTCCCTCTTAAGCTTAGCGCGTCTGTTTTGGAACCAGGTGATGACTTGTGCATTAGTAAGGCCTAGCTGTTGGGCTATCTGGTCCCTGTCCGCGGGGGACAAATATTTTTGGTACAAAAACCGCTTTTCCAACTCATAGATCTGATGATTAGTGAATGCGGTTCGGGACTTCCGTAGCTTTTTTGAAGGATGTTTCTGGCCGAATGTATTCACATGTTCACGACCTTAAATGCCAAAAAGAACAAGAATTAATTAAATAGGCCTATTTAAAAATACTTACAAAATAAATTAAACGTAGTGTAGTGCTAATAATAATAAATAAACCAATGAATGAAAGACTGAAACAGCGCTGTCCGCTTACAGTTTCAACATTGTGACTTCGAGTGTTTGCCTGTATTTCTTCAATGTGATTCGGTTTCTGTTCATAAAACATGCTGTTCCAACAAAATAACCTTTATTTTGTTGGAAATAACTAGCCAACCCAAAGGCTTTATTCAAGCGTACGAGATTGGATGGTAATTTACACCTGATCCAATGCGATCATAATGTTGTTGCTGATTGCGATAAAACGATAATATGTCTACTTGTCGGAGCTTTCTCATTCATACATATAACTAAATGTACCCAACTTCAGAACTGTACAATAAAAAAAGTTTTTGACGTATTACTTGTCAGATTATTAATGACATTCATTGTTAGATAATGAGCATTTACACTGTACCGATAATGTCACCATACAATCTCTGACATCATTTTGTAAATATGATCACATTATAAATATTAAGCCATTTCTTTAATTCGTGAATCTCTTTCTTTTCTTTAAAGAGCGGGGGTGGCATGGTGGTGCACTGTCGCCTCACAACTCTGAAACCCGGGTTCCAGTCGCCGCCAGGGTTCCATGTGTGCGGAGTTTGCATGTTCTCCGTGTCGTGGTGGGGTTTCCCCGGGTACTCCGGCTCCCCCCACAGTCCAAATACAGGCTGAGGCTAATTAATTGGAGTTACTAAATTGTGTGTGTGCGTAGGAGAGAGAGCCCTGCGATATTCTCTTTCAGAAAATGGATGGACTATGCTAGTCCTATACATCGTTTGACTTACGACTGCTGTCTAAGGCTCTAAGGTTATCTAAGTAACAATTATATGAAAAGTAAACCCACCAGCAATATGTACGCATCGGTAAGTGCAACCGATGGAAAGCGGGATCCGTACTGGATATTTCCATTCCCGCAGAATTTAGGAATAGGTAAGGGGATACAAATGGAAGATTAACAGAAGACAAAAATGAATACCTTCGGCAGCTTGTATTACGCTGACCTCCAGACCTTTGAAAGTTTTGCTGGCCAGTTCCTCCAAAGCGCACAGCGGAGATGACGGGGAATTAATTCCGTTATTGGCTCCATTCAAGACAGCCGTTTTTTCCAAGGACTTGGATGGACAGAGAGCGGCTAAGGACTTCTTAATGGACGGCTTGTTTAAAATATCTTCAATGCTAAATGGAGTAAGCGGCTTGCTGGAGTTTGCGGGCGGGGGAAGCCGATCCAGGAGGCATCTCCTCTGATCGGTGCTGGGCTGCAACAGGCGGTCTGCCTTCGCATTGTGACCGGACGTCATCGCACCGTCGCAAAAGTATTATTATTAGTACCGAGATATTATACTACATTCAATAGCCCACCTAATAGTTCCACATTCTAAAACGCTTCTTCAAAGCCATCCTGCTTCAGCGTGGATGAAAACTTCTTAGACAGAATTGTATTCCCTTGGAAGTCTCTCAAGCCTCCTAAGGTCCTTATAAAACAGAAAGAACCGTGTGCATTTACTCCAAGAGAACAAACGGTCTCGAGGAATAAGAGAAGCGTGTGGATGCTAACAAGTTAATGTTGATTGGGTGAAGGCGAGTAACACTCGGTGACTGGGTTGTGAGTCTTAAAGAGCAAAGCACAACAATTAATTGAATGCAGAAATAGGAGGAGTTTCCTCAGAGACACCAAACTTTAATGACACGTACGGCTTGACAGCTTCTTGCTCCCACAGCTCCAGCCCCCACTTAATGGATCCACGTGCTCCCAGCGTGTATTTAAAAAGGAGGGGGGTACCATCATCACTACAGTGAACTGGAAATGATTGCAGTTAATTTACAGTGGGATTTGAACAGTATTAACCTGTTATTTTTAAATACAGCACTTTACTGTTAATAAAAAATAACATCTATTAAACTGCACTGCATTGTTTTTTTTAACTGAACTATAATGTGATCCTAAATTACAGCACTTTACTGCTAATCAACCCTCCACAGAATCCTACAGTAAGTAACAGTATCTTGCAGTATTTTATGAATTTCTTGAGAAGATTAAAGCTTAACTTCACGGCTTCAGAGCTGGGGGTATTTCTTCAACAATCCTCAACCGTTTTACTTATTTGGTAGGTAGCAATTATTTAATCGATAAATCGTTTCAATTTTTATTAGTGATGCCTCCAGTTTGTTTTTACTATTGAACATGCGCACGTCAATATGTGATAGATTCAGCAACTAGCTAGATTCTCCTAGATGATTGCAGCTAGCTACAATTTCATAGATTATTGCCTTTAAATGAGACAACAAAATGAACTCGTTTTAATTTGTACATGTCTTTATTAATTCTTAGGTCATTTCGAAGTCTATCAGTGATGTTCGTGCGCATTACTGAATATGTGCACGTCATGATAGAACATGTGTGCGAGACTCGTGGACTTTGAGTAGGACTTCATTTAAAATGGTGAGCTTATTCAGTGCCAATACTCACATATATTTGTCAAAACACCAGCGTGTCTCATTCCGCTAAGTTTTTCTTCCTCTCAGTCTCACCCTCCTTCTCCCACTCTCCCTTAAAGAGTGAAAAGTCAGAGCCCCTCTTCCCTTCCCCCACTCTGACATTCTCATACTCATGACGTCTGTTATTCTCACACTGTGCATTCTGTCTGTTATTCTATGTGTTATTTGTGGTTTCTTTCCGAAACTACACACACTGTACAGCAGTTTGAATGTCCCAGGCTGGGATGTTTTGTCTGGCTGAGGGGTTATGTTGCAATGATAGTTATTATGAAACTCATCTCTCTCTCTCTCTCTCACGCAGTCAGACAGCTACCAAGGCTGGATTGAAGAACTGGTTCTAATGGGCCAGAAATCAGTACTTAGACTTCAGCACTTAACCATGTGCCTTGTTAGAGCCTGAAGATTCGGTTCATATTTAGACAAGATGTTGTTTCCAACATTATTATAAAATAAAAGGTAAACTGTAATAAGATGCTGTGGACATATTTTCTATCACAACGTAATTACATGATTGCAAAATCAGTCATTTAGCTCTGTTCTTCACTCATAAAGAACATTTTGTAATGATTTGCATTCTGTGCTTGTAGCCAGCTTTGGACAGACATTTAGGGGTAACCAGCAAGATCTATTATTGCCTTATTTCTTTATATTACTTTATATAATGTATTTTTCAGTTAACTATAAAATACTGTGAAGGTATTCAAAAAAACAAGTTCGTACTGCATTTATCATTAACGTTATAAAACCGTAAATTTTAGTAACGGTAACAAACTGTTAATATTATAGTAACATAATGGCAAATCCTGCTGCCAGTTGTTTACTGTTTCTTACAAGACTTTGTTTTTTACAGTGAACGGTCCCATTTGCTGTTCCCTTATGTGCATTTGAAAATATACAGGTGAAGACTAATCAAATTCTTTTGAGCGCCATACAACATTTATTCTGTTATAATGTTCATTCGTTTATACTGATATTATACATTTAAGATGTGAAAACCTGAGATAATAGTTTCATGATGTTGATGAAGGCGATGACAACAATTAAGTATGCGCAATTAAGCAGATTGCAGAAATGTTACATACGTCTGTAGCTGCCTCCACATTTTTCTCTATAGAAAATCCCTTTAATCTTTAGCATTTTTTTGCGAGCAGAGGAGTTGTTTTAACTGTTTTTCAGCATACGTAATAAAACATCTAACCGTTGAGCGTATATTATCTTCTAGGGTGCGTTTTAAAAGCTGAAATCTTTCTTTAAACTGAGGTCAGTAAGTATATTACCTCCCAGTCTTTCCCAAGGAATCATAAGACCACTGCGATCCAATTTGGAAAGGAATATGGGATATATATATATATATATATATATATATATCGGTTAATGTTATGTTGAAGTGTTGGAATAAGGGTTGCTCTTTACCAAAGTAAGCCTACGCATTTAGCATCAATGCATAGGTATAGAATCAGTTATAGGCGAAAGATATTTCAGTGACAACGCGGGTTTTGAAGGATTCCTTTATTAAAATGCTTATTAAAAGCATTCCGAAAACATTCGGAATAATTAATTAATAAAACTATATTTATATAAAATATACGCAAATAATGCAATTCTGTAATAAATGTGTGAAACGGAGAGACCATGAGGAACTGGTGTTTGAAGGACGTTAATGGTGCCAATTTCTAATTTTTCATAAAAATTGACTATAAACAGTATAGCCACAAGAAAGTTTTATAATTTTAATTTTTCATGCAAATAGAACATATTTCTGTAAAATTTTTCTATTGAATATTGAAATATTTCTATTCTATTATAGGCCTATCCCAGTTTCAGATTATACAACTTTGTTAGCCATACTCACTAAAACTAATATGTAACATTTATATTGTATGTTAATGCTCTATTTAAATTGCAAATCCCGATCTTATACCACCAGAGCTTCCTTGAAGCATCGCAGCTTTCAACAGAGACGAAAAGTAAAGAACATTCGAAAACAGGATGTGTCATAGATATTCTGCCGCCCTAGGCGAGATTCTGCTGAACCCATTCCCTCGAGCAGCAGAAAACAAATTAACAAATGCTGTCAATTAATATATATATTCATATTATTTGCTTGTTTGGTTGCCTAGGCTACTGAATTGGGTGTGGCTCGCTATGGTGCTGAGTGGTGGCTCTGAGACTGGGGATCTCTGCCAGCAATCGGAAGGTTGCGGTTTAAATCCCGTGGATGCCGCTGTTGTGATCCTACTGCAATTGCTTCGCCCTGGGTATGACGTTAATTTACACCCCAGCCCTGCAAGCAGGTCCTCCAACTTATAGGGAATTTGGTGGTTGGTGACAGAACTGGTACGAGTACTCCAACCCCAAGGGAAAAAAAACTCACACTGTTCCATTGGACTAGAGTGGCGCTGAGGTATCGGCCGCTGCATGGCTGTACTTACCTCCTTACCTCTACCATGCAGCGTACCAAGGATTCGCAAATAAAACAACGGGCATTCTTCAGTAGTGCATTAACGCCACGTTACAAAGCATTTTGTAATAATGCCGCATTGTGTGTCTGTGTGTGTGTGTGTGGCCAGTCGAGAGAATGTAACACATTTTCATCACATAATGCGATGTTATTGCATAACGCGTTGTCACACACCATGTAACAACACATTATAAAATAACACCGCATTATGTAATGACTCGTTAAAATGTTACAAATTTATACGCCATTACGTGATGTATTAAATTATTGTAATTATTATTTTATGTAAAGTTTCAAGGACAACTGTAGCTGAAACTTTATGCCAGCAGGTGGTATAATGGTTAGAAAAAGTACTAAGGTGTTACCAATTCCAGTGCCAAATACTACCATACAGTACAAGGAAAGTTAAAACAGCATTAAAAACTGATGAACTTTCAAACAGTAGACAATAAGAAACAAATAAATCGATGACCGCAGAAATTAATGTTACAGGCAAAAGGCAAAAATCGCCGATGAACATTTATTCGGATCTCTGGAACTTAATAATCTAAACGATTCATAATAATCTTATCACGTACTCTAAAATACGCATAGTAGGCCTACAACATTCTCAATTTTGACATGAAGTCGGTACGTCTATACATTACTTTTGTTTTCTTTTGGTTTCAATCGGTAGTAATGCATTTTCTGTATGACTCGAATTAGACATTTTTAAATGTATTACGCCTAAAGCACTTAAGTTTATATTGTATCTTTTACGATATAGAGAAATTTCTTCTTAACAAGATTGGACATGACATAGCACTCAGACCTGAACACGTTACTATAGTTCGAATGTAATACTAAACCTTTGAGTTAGATGGCAAAATCTTATGATTTTGGTTCGTAAATTCCACATACATAACTATATATAATTCATATATTTTGGTAAAGATATATTGACTCATTGTGTGTGCGCGTGTGTATAAATATATAATCTATAGCTTTTAAAATTCAACTCAATTGAGCTTTCCTTTATGTTTGAAATCTGGAATCTGTGCAAGATGTCAACAGCTCAATGTATATAATTATGGTGGTCATTGAAAATAAATCAATAGATTTTATATGAATCCATTTACACTTCTTTGCAGTGGTGCTGATCTATTTTATATCGTTTACCATTTTGCACAGTATTTATCATAATCTAAATTTATAATTAAACTTTTTCTCTGACCTATTCTTACCTTATCTATATCAAATAACCACACTCAGAGTGCCCCCAGTTGAAAAAAAAAACAGCCCTGTGATCAAAATCCTGTATAACCCAGGACAGCATAAAATCCTAAAAGCTCTCCTCTCTTGCCCTGTATCCTGGTGGGCTCTCTATGGCGTTAAATTAGTGCCAAAACTCGCGCGCCATACGCGCTCGCGTTTGCACAGCACTCGCTCGCTCGGTGTTAAATTAGTGCCAAAAGTCGAACCACGCGCGCATGTGCGCTCGCGAGCTGAAAACCCATCCTCGCAACGCGCTCGCGTTCGCTGGACCCTATCTACGCGCTCGCGTCTGCACAGCACTCGCTCGCTCGACAGGATGAATTTTG
>JAODJU010000050.1:10146922-10164408 GCA_026776725.1 Gnathonemus echidnorhynchus | reverse complement strand
GGGGGTGGGCTATAGGGGCTCAAGCTATAGCTCATAGTCTGTATTACATACCGCTCTTCTCATTTAAATAAACAATGAAAACTAAAAGTGATGTTTAATATTGTCATTATTATATTATAATATTGTCATTATTACCCTCCCTTTAGCCAATATTTGTCTTTCCAGACCACATTAAGTCCTTTGCATCTACACACTGGACTTACAGGCCTCGATCATAAATTAGAAATCAACATTAAAACCGCAATACAGCTCCCACTGTGTGTGTTTGTGTGTCTGTCTGTGTTTCTGTGTGTGTGTGTCTGTGTGTGTATCTGTGTGTGTGTGTTTGTGTGTCTGTGTGTGTCTCTGTGTGTGTCTTAAGCCTCAGATCATGGAAGCTGCTGCCACTGACATGAAAAAAGGACAAAGACAACAGAAAAAGGCTAAATACATACGAAATGTATACAGCCAATAAAACAGAAGAAGCAGCATTTTTACGGAATGCGTCATGATACCCGCTGGTATCAGGCACAAAGCCTGTGGGTAGCAGACCTTCTGGAAAAGGCCCAAAGCCTACATTACCCAGAAGGCATTGTATGTGGCGGGAAGTGACGAACAGGTTCAGCATTAGCTTCGAGTAAATATCGTTATGCCGAGTGTATTAATGTGTCAGTCCAAAAAAAAACATAAAACGGTACAGATAAAAACACTCATCGCTTTAATATTTCGTTTCAGAATCAGACGTATCCCACAATAACAGGAAGTGACATGATAGAAACGCGCCAGTCATCTGTGCACACTGTTATCGTGGAAAATTGACGTCATGATAACAACTATTACTAATCTCACAGATTTACGCTGCAGATGTAGCCAATGAATAAATTACAGTAGACTGTTCAGAGAGAAGACTTAGTTTAATCTGGTGTTCATCGTAGCACGATGCTTTACCATCCTGGTTTCCACGAGCAGTTAGGCTCTATAATGGACAAGTTAGCCAAGGCGGCTATGACCGAAATTTGCAGGCTTGTCGATGACGGTTATGCAGTGTTACGGCTGGAGATATCTCAAAAGCAGAAAGAAAATGAAGACTTGAAGGGCAAATTAAAGATGTTAGAGCTGGTACTTGCACAAGAATATAGGGAGACAAGTGGGACAAGCCGGGTCGATGCAATAAACAGCTGTTCTAACTCTGATGTCCAGGATCGCGACAAATTACAGGGTACGGGGTCGATTGAGATGTTTTCGTTTTACATTTTATTGTTTTCGCTGATTGGTATATGTTTCCTTGCCTTTTATCTATCTGTAAAACTGTCTGATACTGAAATTCCCCAATTTCCCTACGCTGTCCCAGGGGCTAGTTTTCCCAACAAAGCCAGAGACCTTGACATGCAGTTGGGTGTGGGTGTGTGGAGAGATGGAGTGTGCGCCGCTACCGACAGCTCCTTACAACCTGCACTAAGCGTGTCCCAGGTATGAGGTCACCAAGGTCCGGACCTTGGTAATTTTTTATGAGTTAAAAATAAAATTTGAAGCTAAATATTCACCTAAATAAAAATCATGCTGACCAGCATTTCATTTTTTAACTAATTACTTTTTAAAAATAAACCACTTATAAGGGGACGATAACAATAATGTGATTGACGAGACCCACCCTCAGGTCCCGAACCTCACTATGTTTCAAAACTTGATTGTATGCCGTAGTTTGTGACGATGATTGTTATGCTTGATCCCCTGTGTAAGTTTGATGTTTTATGTAAAGATTATTATTTTTGGTTTGTTTGCAAATATTAAAAAATGCTTGACATTGTGTACATGCAGTACACAGTACACTAACACACATTGTTATGCTTTCATGTGTAGGGTTTTACTCTATCTAGGGCTGTATCCTAAGTTTTATCATATTCCAGGTGTTATGTAATTATTAGACGATATACATTTGGACTCGTATAGTTTCCATCTTAATAGTTTACCACAAAACTCTCTTCCAGTGTGTAGCTGTAGATGAGAGAAAACCAGAATCTCTGTTTATCAAGGAGGAAGATGCTGAAGAGGAATTTGGAAGCAGAGTTCAAGATGTGGATATCAACGTCAGTGACCAAAGTATGTGAATCGTGCAAAAAACACTTGTAACTTGAATAAATATTTGGGTATTGCTGAAATGGTAGTTGTTGGTCAGTTTTAATGTGTTCAGATTAGTGTCAGTCCAATGGTCTGTTTCACAAAACAGGATTTCTTCCTCAGCCAGATACATTATCAGATTTATGGGTAGTCTGGGTTAAATATAAGTGAGCACATTTTAACTGAGGTACCTTAAATCTGGCAAGTTATCTGGCTAAGCAAGAAATACTGCTTTGTGAAACAGGCCCCAGGTTTAGATTTAGACAGCCCAATTTGTTTGCTCGAGTTCCCGGTCACTTCCTTGCCAAATATGATTTATATTTTGCTGTTGCATTGCCAATCTTATATCAGACATTTGCAGATGCAGTATATTTGTTATAATATGTGTTGTATTTTTTAATCCCCCTCTTCAGGAACAGAGCAGGTGCTTCTGGATTGTGAGAAAGCTGCTCTTATTTTGGACAAGGAAAGTCTTTCTCTGCCCCAGGGGATCACTTATGATTTTTGGGAGAACAGTGCATTGGAAACTCATCTAAAAACAGAGAAAGAGAATAGAAACCAACGATCCCAGCATGCAATATCTGAACACAATCTACAAACAGTGAACAATATGAACTCTGAATACATTATGTATGAGACTCCCAGTCAGTCAAGGTCTTTTTGTCAAAATAAGGGAGAAATGAACACTGAACACACTACCTATAGCTGTAAAATAAAGAACTTGTCTGTTCAGCCAGAGCTACAGTCTACTCTGTCTACAGAGAAAAGTTCTGATAATTGTTTCCCTCATTTTGGATCTCTAGATGAAAAGCACAAAGTTATTCAAACCAACTCATTGTCTTTCAGTGGGGAGTATGAAGTGTGTTCAGCATGGAAGAAAGACACAGAGGTGGGAGTGGTTCATGTGCAACACAAGCATGATGGTGAAAATGGGCAAAGAAAGGGCACTGAGACAGGCAGTGTCACCAAGAGCTGTTTGATGGATGCACAAATGACAGCTGTAGCATTTTCAACAGCTCCTAGATCATATGCCGCAGATGTGGACGTGTTTATACCCGGTTATAAATGTTTTACTGCATCAGAAAGTGTGAAGACGAATGCCAGATTTGGAACACGAAAGAAAAGGTTTGTATGCAAATATTGTGGGAAGAGTTGTACTCGTTCAACTGGTCTTAAAATACATCAGAGAGTTCATACTGGAGAAAAACCATTTAGCTGTACATACTGTGATAAAAGGTTTTCAGATGCAAGTAATCTTAGGAAACATCAAAGATTTCACAGTGGAGAAAGGCCGTTTATTTGCGTCCATTGTGGAAAGAAATTCAATCAATCCTCCAATCTTAAAACACATTTGAAGGTTTATCATGATTCTTGATGAACCATTTTGAAATCATATATTGTTACATATAAATATTAGAATTTACTAGCAAATGTGTACTGTAATAATATTCATCTGTGAACATGCCCCAATGTTTTGTACTGTATAACCTTGATTTAATAAAATATTGCTACAAATATTATACTATGTGTCATATAATATACTGTATGTGAGACCTTTATTTTTTGCTTTCTATAAATTTGAAAGTGACATCTTTCTATTTAACAGAATGTGTAAAAAACTTGTGAGATGATGATTCCAGGAACTGAATTGGAATTTATTATGCATTCTCAATTGACATCATGAATGAACCCTGACACTGGTGTCCACATACTTTTGGCCATATGGTGCACATACTAATTTGGCTAAATAGATACTTATATTCTAATTCTTGTTATTTTAACTATATTGGGTGTGTTAATTTAACCCAAAATTTCTGGATAAAACAGAAAACAAAATTTTGATGTATAGCACCAGATAAGAGTTTGAATACATTTGCAGGAAACTAGTTTTTTTTTCCATAATTGACAATGTTTTGCTACATATATGTTTTGTCACTACTTGCAAATGCATTATAATATCCTCCTGAGACCCAAGGGAAAAAGTGTCTTTCAATTGTAGGTTATTTAACTTTGGAGGAAATAAGACATCTTACAATTTAGATTTTTTCAAATTTATTTTTATTTTTAATTTCACACATGTCCTCTTTAGTGCACAACAGGAATAAATATGTTTCCTAACATCAGTGAAAAGATAGATGCAAAAATGAAATGTCCACTACAATGGACACAAATGAATGGGTGGGGTCTCAGGAGGATATAAAGCAAAACATAAGTTGTAATCCAGATGAATCGACACGCCTTTGAAGTATACCATTATAGCCATACAATTTTGATTAGGATAAGAGATGACAGCTTTATTATCATTACACTGCAGTACAATGAAATTCTATTGACATCCCTTCTTGTGCAGCAATTTTTAAACATTGATTTATGACAAAACAATAAAATGGGTATTTCCAAAATAAAGTTCAGACAAATATTCGTATTTCCATTACGACACCTATACCCCTCAAACTTCTAGCATTTATTTATAATTATGAAGAACAATACAGATAACAGTTTAAATTAACCCATTGAATAAGTAACATTTTTAGCACTGTTTGATAGCAGTGTGTGGCTCAGCTTGCTAGGATATCGTGCCTGTGATGGAAGGTTGCTAGTTCAAATCCCAGGGTTAGAGTGATTCATGATTGTGCCCCTGAGCAAGGTCTTTAACCCCTAATTGCTCCTGGGACTGGCTGGGCCTGTTTCTCAAAAATGCATGTTGCTTTGGCTAAAAGTGTCTGGTAAATTAAAGAGAGAGAGAGAGAGAAAAAAAACATTTTTAAAATGTCTTTTGGGTAGTAATGATGTTGGATTTCGTTTGAGTGCCACAAACTCAGATTTCTCTTTAGCCACTTTGATTTTATGGATGTAGAATGTGTCTAATAACAAAATTAAGTTTATTAAGTAAAATTGTTTGTTGTCTTCCTTGCAGTAATTGAAGTGGCTAAACTGCACATTTCCCCATAGTCACAGGAGTGGTATATGGTCACAGATATATATTATTACATACTACATATATACATATTAATAAATTTATAGACCTTTCCCAAAGCGTTACAGTGTACATGCATTGGCAGAATAGGACCATGCTCCGGAATACACAGTCAGGTATAAGCCTTTTATATCAACATAGCCAGTAAACAGAAGATGTCACACCACGTCGCTTTGTCGGACCGGAAGTTGATGTGTTGTTATTGTAGTTTCCCAGGAAGTGACGAGAGGGCTCGCAGTTTTTTTTGTTCCCCTCATGTCTGTAGGATATCGGTATCGGCATTACTGATTTCCGTCACTACTTTGTCCTAGTTTGTAGGATATCGTTGTCATGTATTACTTTTAGCTTTAACGATTTCCGTTATTAATTCATCCTAGCTAATAAACAAAGCGTGACCTTCAAAAGACACTAAAGTAGTCTTTTGTGCAGCCAATGATGACGTCCAATCGTACAGCTTTTCAGGAAAAGCTTGCCCTAATCATGGAAGAATTAGCAAACTCGGCTGTAGCAGAAATATGCAAACTTGTAGATGATGGCTATTCGGTTTTGTGCTTGGAAATCTCACAAAGGCAAAAGGAGAACGATGATCTGAAAATGAAAATAATGATGATGGAGCAGATGAGTGCAAAGGATCGTGCGGAAAGGGCATCTGTGAGGCGAGGGGACGCTCTTAATAACAGTACTAGTGAAATCAAGGTTTTTGGTAAAGTTCGGGGGTTAACAGGTACGATTCTCTCCGTAGTACATATTGTTCATAAGTGATATTTGGTTAGCTGGAGGCTGTTGTCATGGCGTATGGCTTCACGCATCGCATCACGTATTTCTTGCTTATTTATTGTTCATTATTCTTAGCTTGCGTTGTTCTGTCTCATTGTGCAGCATATGTTTCAATCATACACCTGTGCACTCATCTGCAGCTGTGGTATAAGATTTTCACTCTGCTTCTCCGAACACACATAACAATAAAACTAGAAACCGCATCTTCTGATAATGTAAAATAGTGCTGTTGTATTTTTTTGTAGATATTCACCGCTTAATCGATTTCATGTTTGCAGCATATACTAATGATGGACGACTATCTCCGGGATTCTCTTTTTTCAGAACGTGGTTCTCCCAGTATAGCGATGCACTGCGTGCCTCATCTGACATTAGCTGCCCGTGGAGATGAAGGGACACCTGCGCCTCCCGCGCCGCCTCCACTGGCCGCATCGACTATAGCTGCTTTAAGGGGGGACAAGGTTAGCCAGCGCCTGCAATAGTCGCACACAAGCTGTTGTATAAAATATTTGCAACAATTATTTAGCTTAGGCTATGTATGATGTTTCTGTATTTAGAATAGAATAACGTGTTATTGCAGTGCAAATGCGTCAAGAACTTGTCTTTGCCTTAATTACATAGCATTTTATAGACACGTGGACTTGTGTAGTAAGTGATGCCAGTCTTCATTGTACTGTTGCAGCATGCTGATGTGAAGCAAACAAAGTCTGAATGCCTGCCTATCAAAGAGGAGAAACTTGAGGAAGTCTTAGATAGCAGTGGGCAGGATGACCTGCAGAATACTAGCCAGCAGAGTAAGTAAAAGTGCAATTACAGCATAGCATGTAGAGTCTGTGTCCACAGTGTCTTTGAGGAAGTTGCCCTAGGAAAACATGATAAACACAGCATCCTTTCTGATCCTTTCTTTCTGCAGGAATCTATCAGTTTTAAAAGATTTACACTGTCTACTTCCTTGAAAGTAATATTCATTATTAATGAACAAACATAAGATCAGTTTTGTTATTCATGACTAGTTCCTAAAGTAGTTCCTTGAGGATTTCCTTCAGTAGTTCACAAAAGTTTACATAATTAACAGATATAGTTACAAATATAGAAACTGCTTGGGATAAAAGATGTGTCATGATTTATTAATGATAAACAAACATGAGATCTGTATTTCATGTGTTATTCATTACTTATTCATTGAGTAGTTCTTCCAGTAGTTTACAAAAGAGTACAAAATTAACAGATATAGTAACAAATATAGTAACTGCTTGACATGGCCTAATGGTTAGGGAAGCGCACTTGTAATTGAAAGATTGAAAAGATTTGAAACCCTGACCAGCAAAGCACCACTGAGGTACACTGAGCTGAATTAGCTGCCCCCTGCTATGTCACGATGTCACATCTGGGTTAAATGCAGAGGACACATTTCGTTGTTTTGTGCTGTGGTGTGTCAACAATGATCACTGATCACCTCATTCGAAATTCTAATTCTAATAAAATGCATTAAGAGAATCATTAATGATCAATGGACAAGAGTTCAGTATGTAACTAAGTTTGTGGTTAATTAATACATAATAGTACTACATTAGTTGTGCCACCTCAAGTAAAGCATTACCAAGTAAGACCAGTGAATTGCAGTGTATAGCATGTTTTTCCTGAATCTCTAGTGGTCGGAGAGGTGCTTGGGAGCCAGTTGATGGAAAACTTCAGAGGGGAGAACACGCCCACACAGGGGACAGAGAGCATCACTGAGTGGCAGCAGGGCGGGCAAATCGTTCCAGAGACCACTGCCTCGGAGATAGAGGTGGTCCTCAAGTCAGAAGCGGAGAAGGAGCTCCGTTGCCAAGGATTTGAGCATAGGGGGGATGCACTGGGTCCTCACTGCTTGGCTCATTTGATGCACAAGATGCCCAGTCCAGTGACTGACGAAATGGAAGCAGAGGGCCGGCTATGCTTGGATGCTACAGCTGCACAGATCTCCTCAGTCCCGTCGGAATTTCAGCCCGTTCTGTCCTCCATAGGGTCACTGAGCACAAAACCTGATGCCGTTCCAATGAACTCTGTATCTCTTGAGTATGTGATGCACTCGACATGGAACAAAGAGACGGTTCACATGCAGCACAAGCAGTACGGCGAGAACAGGGAAGCAGACCTTCAGACAGGTAGTGTACCCAGCACAGGTCCTCAGGTGACACCTGCCTTATCATCCTATGTCCCAGAGATGAATGGAATTTTAACCAGTTATAAACATTTCACTGTACCAGAGACTGTGAAGTCCAGTGCAAAAGTTGGAACAAAGAATAAGCTGTTCATGTGTAAATATTGTGGGAAGTGTTGCACTCGATCAGGCAATCTTAAAAGACACCAGAGGGTCCACACTGGGGAAAAGCCTTTTGGTTGCTCACAGTGTGGGAAGAAATTCACGCAGTCATGTAGCCTTAAGAGGCATCAAAGTATTCACACAGCAGAAAAGCAGAAAAGCTTTTTAAATGTACACAGTGTGGACAGAGGCTTTCTGATTTAAAGTCTTCAAAGTCCACCTGACAAGAAGTCCCCTTTGCAGTCTCCCTGTGTTTTTGAGATGTTATTGAACGTTATCACATACAGCTTTATTTGCAGCTAATTCGTTTTAATCAATCAATGTAATAATGACACTATTTTGTAACTAAATTTAAAATGTATTGTTAAGATGTGTTTCTTCATTTTTCACGTTACAAAAATGTATTTTCTTTATGGCGTCTGGATTTGTAATCAAAATTTGGAATGTATTTTACAAATATTTTTCGTGAGCAGCAGTCAAGGTAATGTACGAAGGATTTTGGAGTAAGCAGTGAAGAATAAACTACTCTGGAAAATAGGGATAATATGCGGACAATATAATATCGCTATTGTACGTCATTCGAGTTGAACAAAACCATTATTTGTGTGGGAAAACATTGTGATAAACGGTAGAAGACTAAATGAATTCACATGCCATGTTAAGTAATATTTCTTTCAGTTAGTTAAAGTATTTAAAAATGACGTGCTATTTTTATAAAATGTGTGTTATCATGTTGATTTATTGGAGGTTTTTCAGCGAACGTGAAAAGACCTGATTAAGCCATGGAGCACGGCCACTGATACGTCGCGCCGCACGGCGCCGCTGAACACGAATACCGCAACGTGCGCGTGCACGTGCAACCGCGCGGCCCCGCGCCACTTTTCTGGTGATTGCTACATTTGGGCCGAATGTAACTATCGGCGCTCATCTTATTAGAAAACCTCTATATGGGCGGACATGGTGAAAACAGCATCATTTAAAATACACTGATAAAACCGTGACAAAAAGAAGGTGAAAATGTCGGATATAGTGGGTTTTCACTCGCAGCTGGCCTCCATCATGGAGGTGTTGGCTAACGCGGCCGTGGCGGAGATCTGCAAGCTGGTGGACGATGGATACGCGCTGCTGCGCTGGGAAATGTCGCAAAGCCAAAAGGAGAACGAGCAGCTGAGGAGGAAATTACGGGTGATGGAGATGAAGATGGAGATGAAGATGTCGAAGGGATGCTCGGAGAGAGGGAGAGTCCCGTCCAGCCCAGGCGACAATGTTAGAGCCCTTCCATCTCCGCTAAAGCGTCTGCTTTCATACGGGCTAGAAAACCGAATTTTACTCTTAGACATGGACGTTCGTCCTAAAATAGGATTTATTTTTTGGCACACGTCAGTTTTTTCCCCCGTTATTATTATCTGTGTAAAGTTAGTACGCCTGTCCGTGCTACTGCTGATGGAAATTAGTCTTCGACTTAATACTTGCTTGATCCGCAGCATTTGATTTCCGTAAATCTGGACATGGTTTCGTTAGACATTTTGTACGATCACAGTATTCATGAAAGCGAAAGCAGTTAATCTGCAGCGGCAGCAGCCATTTTACTCACTGCATATTTCAGCGCTGCCAGCGATAACTGATGCGGCTTTGCTGTTCAGATTTATACAAATGTCAACTAAAGAAATGCGTGTCAGTGCATCGTTGTGCAGTGCTGAGACTAACTACTAATTTCTCCTCAGCAGAAAGTAGAAAGCAATGAGACAGTTCTGGAAGCATCTCTTATTAGGAAGGAGCCGCGTAAAGAGGGGAGACAGCGGCCTCCACAGGAAAGTGAGTGAATAGAGTTTTCAGGTACTCTTTTGATTACCGTCTGTCACATGGTGACAGGTTCAGTTCTTTCAATTCTGCTGGTGGGTTGTTTCTTATTGACTGAATTCTCAGTAGAGTCTAAGTAAAATGTCTAACTATGCAGTATCATTGCTCACAAACTAATTTGATATGCCCCTCATACAGAAGCTGTGCAGTCCATTGCTGATGGTAATGAGAGGGCAGCCGCTTTGGACGAAGAGACTTCGCCTGGTAAAAGCACAGAGGAGCTTGCCGATGAGCACAGGAGCAGTCACGGTGGTTGGGAGGTCAGTGGATTGGAGACTGTCCTGAAGGCAGAGCCTGAGAAGGAGAGTGTAAAGCAGAGGCCCCTGCTTACTGGAACTGAGTGCAGGGCGGAGGGTGTGAGCGGCCTGGCCTGCGAGTTCACGGTGTGTCAGAGAGCCGGGCATCTGGGGAGCTGCTTCACCCCCGGGAGCTCTGGCCCGGAGCCCGGCGACGGCTCTTATGCTGCAGACATGGACTCGGAGGGCCTGTCGACACAGACTCTTCCTCCTGCAGAGACCAGTGGTGCCTGCAGCCTGTCCTCTCTAGGTGCTACTGATGTGAAGCCAGACATAATTGTTGATTCTTTAACAATTAAACTTGAGGGCGATATACAGTCAGCATGGAACAAGGAAGCTACACTTGGGAAAGCTCACACACAACCTCAGTTCTATAGAGAAGATGGGGAGCAAGAAGGAATTCAGCCAGAAATTGTGGCCAGTATGTACCCAACACATAATCAGACGGTAGAGAACACGATTTCTGAATGTGACGAGCCAGACAGGAGTGAATATGCACCATTCGTGATGTCAGACACCCCTGAGAGCCAGCACAGTCTCGGTACAGCTGAGAGAGGGTTTATTTGCAGATTTTGCGGGATGAGTTTCTCTCGTCTAAAGAAGTTTGAAGAACACCAGAGAGGCCACACCGGGGAGAAGCCATTTAGCTGCGTACACTGTGGCAAGCAGTTCTCCCAGTCTTGTAACCTTAAAATGCACCAAAGCATTCACACGGGCAAGAGACAGTTTCCATGTGTGCAGTGTGGGAAGAGTTTCATGTCTTCAAGGGACCTTAAAGTTCACCAGAACGTTCATACTGGGGAGCGGCCTTTCTGCTGTGTGACATGTGGCAGGAGTTTCTCTCACCCAAGTAATCTCAAAAGGCATCAGAGGCGATGTAGCCCCAGGAAGTGCTCACCATATCCACTGAGTAACAGGACTGCCTTAAAGCGCGATCTGGAAATCCCTCTGAAATAGCGACAAAGCACCGGGAACCATTTCCCTCGTACTGCCTTATTCCTTTTTTGTCTTTCCTTTAAAATTCAGTATGTATTGTTGTAAAACAATTGTTGATTTTATTTTACATTTGATTTTTAGTGTAGTGTGTGTATATATAGTAGATATTTGGTGCAGCTGGCTGAATTGCCTGTAAGGGACAAGTTGTAATTATTTATTAAAAATTAGGTTTTAATCCTCAGTTCCACATGGTAGAAGAATGGTGGCAGTTGAAAGTGTGTCGAGCTGTAAAGCTGTAAAATACTTAAGGTTGCATTGTTGTGCTGAAGTCTGCACCGAATGAACTTTGTGGGAATGTATTTCTTCCAGCTGAGCGTGACTTGTGTGTTTTTCTTGAGAAGCGGTAAAAGGATAAGATGACAGGTGGTGTTTATCATGAGCATGTCGGTTTAACTCGACATTCAGGTACAGTGTTTATCTGACTGCAGTAGTTCACAGGCGCCAATTCCCCAAATCTGCTGTATGAAACACGTGTGTCACCCCTGTATTAAGTTTTATTTTTCTTCAGGAAGGAAATACCTATCAGGTAAATTTAAAAATTTACATTTTCTTCTGTATTTCTCTTACAGATATACAAAACACACACTTGGCCTATGTTCATGCTTTTGAATCATGTTTACTGTATGTAAATAATTTGTTGCATCCTTAAATTAGATAATATACTCTTTAAGAGACTTCAGCAAAATCATATCTGTAAAATATGTAAGCACATTGGGTTTCTTTCAATGTGGGCAGCTGCAAAACAAATGGCTCAATGTATCTACATAAAAAAATAAAATGTTTCTTTAATCTGTCCTATTGAAATGTTCGTGGTTATTTCTAAAACGGATTCATAATTTTATGTAATTAAACATATTTTGTTTTGGGTTGAGAGAGTTTAACTGAAATGAAATGTCTAATTTTATAAATACATATTGTAGTTAGCTATGAATATTAGATCATTTGAGTTACTTGGAACTGTTTGAGTTGTACCTATTAAAGCCGACTCGACTTGATTAGCATTGTAGTGTTAGTGTCATATTTCCAGAACATGACTTTCAAACATCAGTGAGATGGCAGCTTTTCCTTGATGATACTGTGCCCTTGACTGTTGAAAATATGGGCCATATGCAAATCTGTTCACCCCATTCTTCTGTTACAGTCGGAAGACAAGGAGAAAACGGAACCCGAATCAACACATGTCAAAAAGGAAAGGCTTGAGAAGGAAGTGTGGAACAACAGATCACCAAGAAGAATGAAGATGACTGAGGAGGGTGAGTGGAGAGGATGAAAGCTCCAGGGGAGATGTTATCAATTGGCTTTGTGTTTTCTAAGGAATATTATTTGATATTAGACATTAAGTCTAAAATGGTATACTTGTTGCAATGAAGACAATTCAATCCACTTGCCCAAATATTCCAGCATGTTGGGGAGTTCCTCCAGACCAGCCCATTTAATGTTCCTTGAAGATGTTAATTATTTTTTACTGGATTGCTCTGGATGACTGTCCTAATGTTGAAGTACACTGTGCGCAGAATTATTAGGCAATCACTAGCACAATTTCTAGCACTTCACTGTTTTTTTGTTTTCCCCAACTGTCTGTAAGGTACTTTTTTGACTCATTTTAAGAGTAATAATAATTTTCTTAATAATTCTGCACAGGGAAGTATCTACAGTTTTCTGTTTTACTCCATACTACAGAAGGTTCAGATGAAATTCTGTATATGCTGTATTTTTAAACAGTGCATTCTTAACTGGAGATTAATCTGGACTGAAATTATTGGTCAGATGAGAAGATACAAAAAAAAAATACACACTAGCCTAATAATTCTGCACAGGATGTATGGTGATGTGGTTGAATGTCTTATTCCCAATTATGTTGGTGATCTTCTCTGAAGGAGCAGATTATGCAGCTGTCCTTGCTGTGGGTGACTCCGCAGTGCTGGATGTGGAGCCCAGGATTAAACACAGTGTTTGGGAGCCCAGTGGACTGCAGGCAGCCCTTAACAACCAAACAGAGAAAGGAAATAAAAACCCAAACTTTCAACGCGGCGAATCTGTGCAGAAGGCACAGATTCTGAACACTTTTGGCTCCCAGTATGAAATGTATGAAAGAGATGGCCGGCGGAGAACTTACTTTACACAGGTGATTGATGACATGGAGACAGATAATCCGTCTTACTTATATGCACCGGAGGTAAACTCTGACAGCCTCTCGCAGGACATTGGAAATCTTCAGCAAACTGCTATAAGCTCTTTGCCCACTTTAGAATCTGATGCATGGAAGCCAGAGGTTGTACTGATTCACTCAACAGCAGTAAAGACAGAGGTAGGCATATGTTCTGCTTGGGATGAGGAAGACGCGCCGGGAGCAGTGCACACGGGTTGCAGACAAGTAGAAGACAAAAGCACTGCGCTTCAGTCCCAAAGTATCATGTCCAGAGCAGATGCCCTACAAGAAAGAGAGAGTGAAGCAGGAGCAAAATGTGCCACAGACACACCTGAATTTGTGTCGAATCAGAGAGGTTTTACCATCTCTGAAAGCACTGAATCTCACTCCAGAGAGGACACAAGAGATGAACCATTTTTTACTACCTTTTTTCGAAACAGCTTCTGTGTTTCAAAAGAGACTGAAGTTCGGAGAAGTCGCACAGGAGAGAAGCCTTTTGTTTGTGCACAGTGTGGGAAACGATTCACTCATTCTGCCCATCTGAAAAGACACCAGCGAGTGCACACTGGGGAAAAACCCTACAGCTGTACGCAGTGTGATAAGCGCTTCTCTCACCAGCATCAGCTGAAAATGCACCAGCGGGTCCACACTGGAGAGAGACCCTTTAACTGTGTACATTGTGGAAAGCGTTTTACTCAGTCGAGTCATATTAAGAAACACATGAGTGTTCATATGGGGCAGAAACTTTAAAGCTTCATTACATGTGGAGAGCACTTGTAATCGGGAGTCTCATTAACCATCGGTATGTTCACACAGAAAGGTAACTTGTGTTAAAAATCCAAATGCAGTTTTTAGACGAGGTTTAGTTCAATATCAGCCATAAAAACCTTAGCAGGAAGCCTGCGTCCTGAGTTGGGGGGGGGGGATGTTTTTATTAAAAATGATCATTTTGATTTAACAGGAAGAGGCAGTTGGTGAGGTCACACCCTCACAAAAGTGATGTCATCTTAAACCCCTACATATCTTCTTTAAGGAACAACAAGACTTCATAGAGTGGCCAGGAGAATATGATAGATGAACAAAAACAGTCTTCTCTACAGAGGACATAAATTAATGGCTGGATCTCAGGAAGATATGTATTATATTATAATCTTATTTTCTATATGATCATTCTGGCCAGTTGTCACCATGCCTGTTTCTTTGTATCTTATTTTTTTTCAATTGTTGGTAAAATCTTAGCCTTGAAATCAAAGTTCTGAGATCTCTGTGTGGTTTTGCAATCTATAATTTGAGAAATAAAACCCAATTGTGTCATAAATGGCTGCTTCTGTATTTCTTGTATCTGGGAATGTCTGTGAAAGCACAGCAGAGATAGGTGTGATTTCTTACATTTGAATTACCAGCTGATTTAGAATTTCTGAATCTTTGAATCAAAATGTGAATGCATTTGTCTTTGACGTGCAGCCTACTTGTATAAATGATGTGCAGCTGGGATCCTTGTTTCCCAATTGTCTGTCCATCTTTCAGCCAATTATCCTGGTCACAGACACGGTCTGATTGACCAATTTATTAGGACTGAACTTGTTTAAAACTGGGTGCCATTAAATGTAAAACACCAGCAAGAATATTGTGTGACCTGTTATGTGGCCTGAGTTGAATGAATGGAGAGAGTTCAGGAGCATGCACTGAATACCTCTGAATGAATGGATGGATGGATGGATGGATGGATGGTTAAAACTGAATTTTTATAACTTAAGGTACTGATAAATACCATAGGTCTGATACTGCAGATTGCTGCAGTGAGCACACAGTATAGACCAGCACTGACAGATTGCATGCTGCTGCCCTGAGTCACAGACCACCTTGTCAACTGTGTCCAGAACCAATGTAGCAGAACGCCACACTTTCCAGTGGAATCTTCTTGTGTTTTATATTTTGTAGAGTATGTCTTCCTGTATTTGGATTTTATTCCGTGATTGCAAATTTTGTGTTTGGTTTAAATCTTCTCAAACTTATGCTTACAGAAAAGAATAAGGACTTTTAACCTGACTTTATGTATTTTTAAAAAGAATTTCACTACACAGCACCATTTAATTAAATTGTTGTTAATGTAAGCTTATTAAATGGAAAAAGCATAACTTCTATTTCCCTTGTTTGAATAAACAAGATATTTCGGAACACAGTTTGGGTTTGCTTTAATAATATCTTCACCCATAGATCCTCCCGTCTATCTTGCGGTACCCGGTAGAAAAAACTCTTCATGCGGAAGACGGCTTCTGACCTCCGAGGCGACAGGTGGCGCCAGCACTCCGGTTTCGCTGTTTTAAGAGCAGGAAGAAGCGAAAGCGAGTATGTGCGATGACGGATAAGTGAATCGTGTTTGTTTTTGTCCATAATTTAATATCATATAACCATTTCCTCGCAGCGTTTGGAAGCGACGCTGAGCTGCCCGTAACGATGTCGAGCCGCAGCGCCTTTCACACGCAGCTTGCTTCCATCATGGAGGTGCTGGCCAACGCGGCCGTGGCGGAGATCTGCCGGCTAGTGGACGATGGTTACGCGGAGTTACGCCTGGAGATGTGCCGGTGTAAGACGGAGAACCGGGACCTGAGGAGGCGGCTGCAAATGGCTGGCTGCGGGGCGGCAAGCGGAGTTGACACGACGCCGGCAGGTCGGCGGCGGCTAAGATGCGCCAGTGATCGGTTCACAATAATGATAATATTAATAATAAATAATACTATTCACACTAGGAGTATTTAAATAAATTCGTTACGCATTTGAGCCCAGCGCTGTGGTGGCTGACAGCTGATAATAAAATGACACTAATTGTCACTTCGATTTTCTTCATTCGGATGTAGACGAAGAGGCGGTATTAAGGGAGCAACTGGATTTTAGCTTCAGGGAAGATCCGCAGGCTGCCGACGGGGCCGGGACGAGCCCTCTCCGGCCCATCCTCATCGTGGACCAGGTCAGAGCGGTCGCATTTACTGTGTATCACCATTCATAACTAGGGTTGCAAAATCCCGGGAAATTGGAAAGTTTCCATGGGAATTAACGGGAAAATATGGGAATTAACTGGAAATTAGCAAAATTACACATTAGCCTATAACAGGGAGCTTCAATGTAACTGAGAAAAAAAAACATGTTGACTAATAGGGATATTATTGTGTAGCGAAGTGCTTATGAGACATTTTGTGTGCAAAACGCCAAAATGTCTGCATCAAAACACACTGCTTATAAGTCATATTCTATGTTGTATTATTCATACAGTTTGCTTTCTTTGCCTTATCTGACAGCTCGCATGGAGATCCACAGAGTTCAAACTTTCCAAAATTCCCCAGCTTAACTTCCTGTGGAAAGTTTCTGGAAGGTTTCCAAAAATTTTCCGCCCTTTTGCAACCCTACTTCCCATGGAAATTTCTGGAAATTTACTGGAAATTTTCCGCCCTTTTGTGACCCTATTCATAAGTAGTATTGCTACTCAGATATCTGTACTTACTTTTTAAAAAAGTGTATTAAATACAGAGCTAGAACTAACCAGTTGCTCTTTCTTGTTGTACAGGAAGACACATCAGACTTGTCCAAAATCAAAAAGGAGATGCTGGAAGAGGACTTGCCAAAATCCATAAATATTTGTGGCCAAAGTAATTTCTGTTAGTATTGTTTAGCTTACTGTGTATCATCTTGCCTTCCACCACATTCATTCAGGGCTCAGCTAAGAATTTGTGCTGCCCTGCACATTCCCCAGTGCTGCTTGTATCCTTCGTCTGGTTGTCTGCCTGTTGTATGTCTCCATGTTATTCCTGTTTCTGCCTCTGTTTTACTTATGCACAAAAAACTCTGCTTGTGCAGCCAACGAAAGGCAAAAACATCCTGTCTTTATTGTCATCCAACATGTCTTTATTTAATTGCCCCACCCCCACCTGAGATCTCCTTGGCCCACCCTGTTAGGGAGACCTGGCACCAGGGCTGATTTTTGGTCTTGGTTGCATGAATAATTCTATGTTTAACTGTATATGGCTTCAGTTT
>JAODJU010000050.1:10122727-10146912 GCA_026776725.1 Gnathonemus echidnorhynchus | reverse complement strand
TATAAATAATTGCTCTAATAACTTTAGTTTCCTTACTTGATAGTGTGTTGGTGAGACTCGTGTTACAGTCCATGTTTTATTTGTGTCTGTCCCCTAGGCATGGAGGGACCAGAAACGGATGTTGGTGAATCACTCACCGATTTTGACAGCTGTGCCTCCACCACACGGGGCACAGAAGTGTTCGGAGACCTGGATGGGACCGGAGCCATGGAGGTCAGTGGACTGGAGGCTGGCCTCATGGACCAGACACTCCAGCATTTGAGCTGGGGTGAGGGTGTGAGCGGCCTGGCCTGCGAGTTCACGGTGTGTCAGAAAGCTGGGCACCTGGGGAGCTGCTTCACCCCCGGGAGCTCTGGCCCTGAGCCTGGCGACGGCTCAAATGCTGCAGACATGGACTCGGAGGGCCTGTCGACACAGACTCTTCCTCCTATAGAGACCAGTGGTGCCAGTAGCCTGTCCTCTCTAGGTGCTCCAGAGTTCACTCCAGAAGCTGTAAAGACTGACTTGGCACTTATTAAAATGGAAGATGAGAGTTTGGGCGATTCCCAATATGCCCCACAAAGGAGAGACGATGAAAGCAAGGATAGAGAGGGAGTCCTGCTGGGAGACCCCGGCCCAGACCAGAGACGCCTTCTCGTATTGCAACGATTTAATGGCCACCACAAATTTAGCACAGGAAAGAAAAGACTCGGTAGCAAATTTTGTTGGAAAGATTTCAAATGTCAAGGACATCTTGAAAGAGGTGACAGAGTTCATAAAGGAGAAAAGTCTTTTTCCAGCAGGAATTATGGGAAATTGTTCACTAATTGCTCTGCTTTAAACGCGCAGACGGGTGCGCACGCAAGAGAGGGACCATCCAGCTGTACCCAGTGTGGCAAGAGTTTCATGTCTTCGATGAAGCTTAAGAAACATCAGAGTATTCACAAGAGAGAGAGACCCTTTGCGTGCTTGCTGTGTGGGAAGTGTTTTGTTTGTCCGAGTCAGCTTAAGGTTCACCAGTATGTCCATACAGGAGAGAAGCCATTTGGCTGCTTGCTCTGTGGGCGGAGCTTCTCTCACCCAAGCAACCTTAAAAGACACCAGAAACATTACCACAGAGATTACAAGCTTTAAAGTCATGCTAACGTGTTAGTGCTTCAATTAGGATCTCAACTGTACTGTGTGACAGTTTTTGTCTCTCTAAATGTTTTGATTGTAAATGACATAATGTTAAAGTGTGTTTTTCTATGCATAGTCTGCTTGCATTTATTATATGAATAGTTAAATAAATCTTTTTAAATGTGTCACTTGCCAGGATATTTGGTTTCATAAGAGTGCAGTTACCACAGCTTCCTGTAGTAGTGATAAGTCGGTCATACATAACCAACCCAGCTTTTTTGCTTTCTTTTATAATATCAGTCATCATACTGCCATGTTCTGTGCATTTGACTATTTAACAGTAAATTTATTGGAGATTTCCATGATTTTCTCCAGGACTGCTACCTAATTCTGAATGATCACGTTTAGTTTTGGTCCAGTGAAGGAAGATGTTCTCATACAGAAGTCCATGGATTCCACACTAAAGCCATTGTGATTAACATTATGCATTCTGTTAATGAGACATAACGTAGTATTTTTGTCTTGACGTTAATTTTAAGCTGCTTCTGATAAAGGTGATTCGTTTTTTTCCAGTCGTGGTGCTTGTGGCTGCCTGGATGACGCTGCGTCCATGATGGATGGTATTTTTGTCCCTCTTTTTAGCTGACACACATGGAGCTGAGTGGCCCTGGGTTGTCGGTGATTAAGAAGGAGGCAGCTGCTGAAGCCGTGAGGGACGCAGGGCTTGGTGAAGCAGGGCGGCTCGCTCAGGACAGTAAGTACAGGCGGACGCTTGCCGGCCTTCTGAGCCCTGACAGGCACCCGTATGTAACGGCGCATTACGCGGTGACAAATGGGGAAAGCCTGTGTGAGCTAATGCTAACTAGCCACGTGGTGTAAATGTGTCACCGTGCGGCTTGTATTGTCACCACGATACTTACATAGTGTTTAACGCCCAGGAGACGCGCAGCTTGATGCTGGAAAGACGACAGCTACACTCAAACAGACTCATCTTGCATGTGCGGAAAACGCAGAAGATCGAGCTCAGCGCCAAACAGCCGCGTGCAGCTTTAAGGACGATCTCAAAGCTGAGGCTGTGCTCAGTGTTGCCCCCGTGAGGCAAGGAGAAGGACATGCACCCTGGGGAGGAAGCACCCACAGGGACCAGGAGGACTATCTGGACTGTACAAGAAACTGTGAAACAGCATCTGGCATCACCCAAGGTGGGACAGAGGAATCCAGCTCTGAGTTGCATGTGATTTCTGTTATCACAGAGCACACAAGCAGCCATTTGGAGGGGATTAAGGCGGACATGTCGTTCCCATCACATGCCGACCTTTCGATGAGGCCGAACACTGCTGATTCTTCAAATATATCCGATGGAAGCTTTAGCCTGCCCAGAAATGTTATGATTCTCCCCAGGTCTTGCACACAGAGGCCGTGCCTTCACACAAACTGTGAGCATGCTATCGGCTCTCCCGAAAGCTCTGAAGTACCCCGGAGTAGCACGGGAAGGAGACCGTTTTGCTGCGCCCAGTGTGGGAAGCGCTTCATGCAGTCGTGCCACCTCAAGGCGCACGAGAGGGTGCACACAGGGGAGCGACCCTTCAGCTGCACACAGTGCGGGAAACAGTTCTCACAGCTGGGTCATATTAAACGGCATCAGAGAATTCACACAGGGGAGAAACCATTTCGGTGCTCACTGTGTGGGAAGCAGTTTACAAGAATGGCCAATCTTAAGCTACATCAGAATGTTCACAGCAGAGAAGGACCAGATCCAAACATCATTTAGCTGAACATTATATAATTGGAATTCCATTGTAATAAATCCCACCCCCAGTTTGAATGAACAACTAGAAGATGGACAAGTGTGCATGTAAAATACAAACATTTCTGAAATTCACCATGTATAAGACCATATTATCCTAAACAAATTTTGATATTACTGGAATTTCCACCCAGAATATTAATAAAAGGCCATTTTAATGGTGATAACTCCTCTCTCATTACATATGTGTGTTCTATATATATAATTGGTGATATAATGTAAGCGGTGTCTTCCAGCATGTTATATTGGGAACTTATTTGGAGATGTACAGTAAAAAAGCTGTTCTTATTAATGTAAAAATTGTGGACAGAAGTCCAAGTAATAACACTTGAATCTGATGACATTTCATTAGACATTTTTTGAAACATTTCTTAATAGATGTGCTCTTGGTGTCCTTATAAGCAGTGATTGTTGATGATGAATGCCTTTTAAATGGATGTGCTTGAAATTTGCAATTCCAAATATTTATACAGCTACTTACATTCACCAGGTTTCAAACTGTTGGAAATGGAAGGCGACGAAAGGGATTGCAGTGCGAACAGTCACTTTGGGAACAGGCTCAGTGACCGTGACGCTGTTGGGCTCAAAGCAGAATCTGAGAGACAGGCTGCAAGTCACAATCTCCTATACAGAGCATCCCGGCAAAGAGCAGAGGTTTTGAACAGAGGGGGCTCTGGCCGTCCACTGATTGGCAGGAACCTTCATTCTGGACCTTTTGCTACGCAACAGGCCAGTAATGCCATGACTGAGGGTGCAGGACATGCAGCTGGAGATCTGGCCTCTGGAAGCCCCCAGTTCATCAAGTGCTCACAAATGAAGGGATCCCACACTGCCAGCGAAAGTTTCACCCCATCAAGCATTGTGGGAAAGTCCAGCAGAGGCAGTTTGAAAAAGAGGCACTTTCTGTGTATGTTTTGTGGAAAAGATTTTGCCTATAGAAATGTCCTTAAGACTCACCTGAGAATTCACACAGGCGAAAAACCATTTAGCTGTCTGCATTGTGGGAAGAAATTTGCTGGTTCGAGCAATCTGAAAAAACACCAGAATGTTCATACTGGAGAAAAACCATTCAGCTGCCTGCAGTGTGGGAAGAGCTTTTCTGATTCTAGCACCTGTAAGAGGCACCAGAGTGTCCACACTGGAAACAAACCATTCAGCTGCCTGCAGTGTGGAAAGTGCTTTACTCGTTTATGCTACCTTAAAAAGCACCTCAAGCAGATTCATCTGATGCATGTGCCATTTGTAGTTGAGACAGGTTGAGACGAAGTGAAGCTCTGAAGGATGCAGATTCAGTTTTACTGCAGTATTTGTCAGCAAAATTCTGAAGTTAAATTGTTCTAATAAAATAGATACGCAGAGTAGAATTTATTTATACTTTTGTTCCAATTGACATACAAGTGAGGATCAGAGAGTGGGCTCAGCCAGCGTCCCTGGAATGACTGGGGGTGAGGGCCTTGCTCAGGTGCCAACAGTGACATCACTCTGAAGACCATGGGATTTGAACCAGCAACCTTTTGAGCCCTAATCTACAGAGCCACATGCCAACGTTTGTAGAAGTCTTGAATTACATTATTATTACCATTATTATCACACACTATTATTAACCTGCCATTTATAGTGTTGGTTATAGATCTCATAATTTCGAAAATGATTAAAATAGTAAACTCAAATTTTAATTCGACTCAGTTCATTTTTTCTAAAACACACTTGTCGACATAGCTGTACTGTTGTACGTTACATATAAGTATTAGGTAGTCCTTCCACAAATCTATCACGGGGGGAGGGATTACGTATAATGTAAAACCATGTATAATGTCAAAATATAAAGCATACAACGAGAAATACATCCAAATCCTAAGAATAAAGGATAAGTATCTTAATTTGACTGTGAGCCCTATACACCAAGTCCGATGGCAGGGATGCGCTTGGTTTTCGGATATTTACGGTAGTTCGTGTAGGTCGATCCGTCCCAGGCTTCACGCCGGTATTGGGTGCATGTATCTGCACACAGATCTAATAAGAAGACTGCGCAACTCGGGCAGGAAAGCGCCGCTTTAAAGTGGTTTTATTCAAACTCCTGAGCCGAAGAAACAGTATCGCGGGGGGACACGGTGAGACGCGCTGCTCGGGTTCTCGCAGCCACCATGTCGGGCTGCGACCGTTTTTACGCGCAGCTCGGCTCCATCATGGAGGAGCTGGCCAACGCGGCCGTGGCGGAGATCTGCAAGCTGGTGGACGATGGATACACGGTGCTGCGCTTGGAAATATCACGCAGCCAGAAGGAGAATGAGGAGCTGAGGACGAAGCTGCGGCTGATGGAGATCCAGGCGTCACTGGAGCGCAGCAAGACGCCGGGAGCTCTGGAGGAAGCAGATGAGGCAGCTCCGAGGGGCAGAGAGCCTGCAAACGGTCATAGAGGTAAGATCGGCGCTGTCGGATGTCAGCGAATCGGTAAAGCTCGTATCTATGCATTGCGCTACCCTAAATCATTCGCTGACCTTTCAGAACAACAGCCATCTACAGAAGATGTCCCAGGTCTGGAGGTCAATGGAGATCCCGTAATGACAGCGGGGGAGGATGCAGTGCAGCCCCTTATATTGACGGAGGTCAGCTTAGCAAACTTTGTCGGGACGCTACTATTTACACATGGTTGTTTTATGTTTAATGCTGCTTTAATTATTTCACTTTACAAATGTACACACTGTGGTATGTATGTACACCATTGTAATAGTATTAGATCTATTTTAATAAGTATATCCTCCACTATTGTTCGATTTATACAGGACGTGTGTGTGCAGTAATAATGGATAAAATTCTCCAAAATGTTTTTTTACTCCCCTATAATAGAATTTTATTTATTGGCTTAAGTCATGAATAGTTTGCTATCGCCCCCCCCCCCAGTAAAGACTCCACCCCCCTATCCATTCATCTCTATGCCTTGTGTGACGAGTGACTTGTCAGTGTACCAGCAGAGACTTTTTTGATGAGTTAACCAGAATGTGAACTACTGATTTGCCTTTCCCCGTAAAGACTGGTTATTGGTAGATAAGTTCTTTTTGGCTATAACTGGGTTAATTTCCAACTCTTTTTTGCGATATACAGTCTTGTGTCAACTTCCGTTCGTGTTTGGGACCGGGCCAACCGGACGCAAGTCAATTTGAGTGCATCTCGGTATTTTAGCTGTTCATTGCATATACATTACTGTATCCATACTGTATTACAAGTTAGATATGGACAGTTGGTCGTTACATGGCTGGCAGCGCTGTCCATTCTCCTGCACCTGTTACACTAAGCGATACACCCGCTACTATGTCCACTTTCAGGTGTCTCTCCATCAGTGTGTATTATTTACTGTGGGACAATCGTTTTGCAGCAATGAGTGATGTATTAAAGACATCGCTACTCACCGTAACTGTCCAATTCACATGCTGTTAAATGCGGTTTTATGCTACTGAACTTTAGCTATCTCTTTAATTTAATTTCAGTTTCAATTTAATTCTACCTACTTTTTCATTTTATGTTAACCGTTTGCAGCACCATTTAATATCTTGTTTTGCATGGGAATTTTTTTTTTTTTATCCTTACTCCGTGCATGTTTCTCTGTGATGGGAGCAGGGTCAATCAAATATTATTCAATGACTGGCGAAAAAAATTATCTAACAATTTTGCCTGAAATGTCCACCCCTAATTCCTGCCAGCTTTTATTATTTTCTTGAATCTGATCAGCACTAGCTTCATTAAAAGCCAGTTGCTCTTTCTGCTAGTTTGAGAATGAATCAAGGCTTTCAGGCAGCTTGTCCACCTCATTCTCTTTCACAGTCAGTAAACCTGGAAGCTGGGGAACATAAGATCCTTCAGATCAAGGAAGAGGGAGCTGAGGGGGACGAGGGAGACGCTCAGACAGGGCTGAAGAGCAGGAAGGAGGGTATGCAGAGCGCATGTATGCAGAGCACGTGTGTGTAGCATGTGTGTAGAGTGCGTTTGCACAGTTTGTGTATGTAGAGTGCATGTATGTAGCATCCAAGTGTGCACAGTGTATGTGTGTAGTGTGTGTGTGTAGCATGCATGTCTGCACAGTGTATGTGTGTAGAGTGTGTGTGTGTATACTGTGCATGTGTGCAAAGTGTATGTGTAGAGTGTGTATGTAGTGTGCATGTGTGCACAGTGTATCTAGAGTGCATGTGTCTAGTATGCATGTGTGTAGCATGCATGTATGTAGCATGTGTGGAGTACATGTATATGTAGTATGTGTATGTAACATGTATATGTAGCGTGAATGTGTAGAGTACATGTGTGTAGCATGCATGTGTATCACGCATGTATGTAATGTGTATAGTCATTCTGCCTGTGTGTCATGCAGCTACTTTCAATAATATCAAAGGTTCATAAATGGAAGTATGTTCTGCAGGCTGGGCAACTGGTGATATTTGTTGATTTTTTTCTTTCCTCCAGGTCATATAAAGTCAGGGACAAATTCCGGAGATGGATTTACACTTTCAAAAAATAAACAGAACAGGAGGCAGCACACATTTCACAACTGCGCTGGATCAGAGGTCATCCTTAAGGAAGATCCGGAAATGGAGGTTTTGAACCAGGGGTTTGAACATCATGGATGTGAACAAAGTGTAGGTGGCATAGACAGCTTTGACCCTGATTATTTGATGCATGAGAAATTACATCAGCGGAAATTTGTGTTGCAAGAAAAAACTGATCTAGATGTTGCTGATCCATTTTGCTCATATGTTACCGATGCTGGATCAGAGAAGCTGTCATTCCACTCAAAGCTGCTGCCAGTTTCCATCACTCCACAAGACGTAGGAGACGATGTCTCTTCTTTCAAGTCATCCCAGGGGAAGCCAACTGTACTGAGTGACTCGGTACCAGTGAGGGACTGTGAGATGAGCTCTGAGGTGAACAGAAGGACCACCAGAGGAAAAGTTACGAAACATAATGGACTTCAGACTGATGACAGTGGCAGTGATGCTAATCCTTTCGATACACTGTCAGAAAACATGAAGCCCCATTATGGAGTTAACTTGAGGGAGAAAAGGTTCTTCTGTAAATACTGTGGTATGGGATTCAGTTTTCACAATAAGCTGGAAATGCATGAGAGGTGTCACACCGGCGAGAAGCCCTTCAGCTGCCTGCTTTGTGATAAGCGCTTCCGGCAGCCGAGTTATCTGAAAGTGCACCAGAGGGTTCACACCGGCGAGAAGCCCTTCCGGTGCCAGCACTGTGGGAAATGTTTCGGGCAGTCAGGTTACCTTAATGTACACCAGCGAATCCACACCGGCGAGAAGCCGTTCAGCTGCACACAGTGTGGCAAAAGCTTTACTCGCTCCAATCATCTTAAAAGACACCAGAGTGTTCATACTGGAGAAAAATCACTCAAATTTGCATCATAGGGATGCCTTGTTTGTTTCAAACAACATATAGTGAATGTACTGCATAGATTTCAGTCGGCTATGTTTCTCCTGTTAAACTCTCTGAGATAGAGGAGAGCATGGGATATGTTCTGGTTTAATTTGCTCTTTTTAAACGCACTTGCTGAGTGTGGTGCGTAATTCTTAAAATGTGTATGGAAAATTCTCTCTTTAGCATAGCTATAAAAAGTGATTGATCAGCAAAGATCAAGTTCATGTTTTCTACATGTTTAAACAGGTAGTGATTAAGTAAGCAGTCAGTGAGAGTAACATTTTAACCCTGTAAGTGGAAGCCAAGTTATGAGTCATAATCACCCTCCTATTTGTTAAAAGTTATTAAAAATAATTTTGTATACCTGAGGGCATCTTTAATAAGAATGGATTTACAGGTTCCAGTCTAGAGTGACATATTTATTGTAAAATATTGCTTTGTTGGCAAATGCTTTGTTATTAAATGTATCCATGTATGTCACAATTAGTTCATATCAGTCTTTATGAAAAGGTCATTTATTTGATTGACTGAATGTAAGAAATCCTACTCAAGCATTTGGAAGATGGATGGATGGGTGTGTGTGTGTGTTCTCACTGTGTTTTTGGTGTTACGTATATGTTTTATTCACTACTTGTAGACTTATATTTGTTAAAAAGGGTGTATACATACTAATGAAAATATTGGGTGTTATTTAATAATTAAAAGCATTTAAATCTGCAACATATACATGTGGTATAATTTAACGAGCAAATTGGTAGTGAATGTGGTAACGGCACCCATTTTATTTGCGCTTAATTTCCTGTATTTACGGTAGCATGTTAACCTCCCTGTCAGATGTCTGGGTGTAAGCCATAGTCGTATTCTAGTAGCTTGCTGGGCCGTTACGTTGTAGGGGCTAATGTAAACTCTTTTAGCTTATTCCGGATAAATCATTTGCCCTGTAATTATAAATATTCTTCTTGGCGATTGGGCAGTCGTTGCGAACGGTCAGGTATGCTGTACGCCACGCCGAGCCCCGCCGCAATCCGCGCACAGCTGGCCTCCGTCATGGAGGCGTTGGCCAGCGCCGCCGTGGCTGACATCTACAAAGTAGTCGAGGAGAGCTGCGTTACCCTGCGCTTGGAAATAACACGCAGCCAGAAGGAGAACGCCGTCCTCAGGAGCAAAATGCAAACGCTGGAGCTGCACATCGCCCAGCTGACGGCGCAAAGAGCCGGTGAGGCGGACGGCGGTGCGGGAGCCCCCCGTATGCACGGCAGCAACAAAGGCAAGATGCACCGCTGCAATACATACATCCCTGCCAGATGCAATACCTTCACAGGCAGGTGTGCGTGCATTTACAGACGAGACCGAGTTATTTGCTAACAAACAGATGTTCTGTTTTTGTGTTTCGCATATAGACTGTTTTTCAAATGAAGCGCAAGTTACACACAGCAGTCTGCAAACGGACGGAGAAGACGCTTCAGTGCTGCCGGACACCATGCAGAACGAGGTCTGTTTGTCCGTCCATCCTTCATAACAATCAGCTCATCAAACGCAGGATCGCCCTCAGTTTGCAGCCTTTCCCAGGGAGCACAACGGGACACCCGGAGGATGAAAACGAGCTGATAGTGCGGGCACCATGAGCTTCTGCTATGTATATATAGTTAACATATACTACTTAAAATATTGACATCACTGATATGAAAGTACCATTCGATTTCTGTCAGGTGCCTGGGATTATGGGATTTTATTGGATGTTTTGGTGTTTACAAACTTAAAACATAAAATGAGTTATCTTTTTTTACACCACTGTGTGCTTATGCACTGATTTAGGAGTGTTTTTTGTCTGGCATCATCATCCCACAACACAAAATATAAATTTATGCCAATTCCTGACTCTAAATTGCCTATAGTGGTTAGTACTGTTGCCTCACATTCCTGGACCTAAATTCAAGTCTCCTCCATCTTTGTGTGTGTGTGTGTGTGTATGTGTGTTCTCCCCATGTCCTTGTGGGGTTTCACCCCACAGTCCAAAAATATGCTGAGGTTAATCTGAGTTATCATATTGCCTGTAGGTGTGAATGGTGGTAGGGTTGCAAAGGGCTGGAAAATTTTCAGAATTTTGGAAAACTTGGGGATTTTGGAAATATTCCAATTTGGAAACTTTCCATGGGAATTATATCTGTGTGGTAGATATGTGCAGATCCAGCCATGGAAAAAATTGAGACCACAGCAAAAAATTTAGTTTCACTTTTTTCTCAATGTATGGATGTGCAACTGTGAATTTTATACACACTGCTCAAAAACATTAAAGGAACACTTTTTAATCCGAGTATAGCATCAAGTCAGTTAAACTTCTGGGATATTGATCTGGTCAGTTAAGTAGCAGAGGGGGTTGTTAATCAGTTTCAGCTACTTTGGTGTTAATGAAATTAACAACAGCTGCACCAGAGGGACAACAATTAGACGACCCCCAAAACAGGAATAGCTTAACAGGTGCAGGCCACTGACATTTTTCCCTCCTCATCTTTTTTTTTCAATTTGATTTTTGGGATGGCTTTGAATTCAGCACTCTGTAGATTGATCATTTTTTTCAATATGGAGTGGTCCCTTAATGTTTAGTGAGGTTAGGGTTAGACACTGCTTATCAGTGGACTTTAATTTGCAACATTTTTACAGAATTAAGCAAGAATCCCAAGACTTTGTAAATGCAAGTGTAATTATTTCCTATTTTCTGGGGGGTGAATCTTTTAAATGTGCTTTATTAATGTTCCCTTTTGAAGTGTCCAAATGAGGATAGAGAAAGTCCCACGCAAGTAAATATCAAAGAGGAGAGTACTGAAGAGGATTTTGGAAGCGTTGATTCCCAAGGGCTGGTGATCTCTGGTCAAAGTAAGTAGCAATAATACAAGCATTTGGTATTTTGTAGTGAATTGTTCTCACTGTATCTTTTTGCTTCCTTTTCATAGGACATGAGGAATTGATTAGTAACTGTGAACAAGGATCTGTTGGGAAAAGAGATGTAATTTCTGAGGGAGACATGGAGGATCCTCGTGAGCAGCAGCCCATGCACAGCGACTGGGAGCTCGGAGCATTGGAAGGTGGCAGTAAAAAAAATAACAATGGTATTAAGCACAGATTCCAACACCCAAGAGCTGATGATGGGGTGGAAAGGTGCAGCACACTGGACTGCATACAAGACCGTGTGTATATGCTAGATAACACACACAGTCAGCCTGGGCATTTACACTCCCCAGAGGACAGTGGGGCACAGGCTGAATCATCTTGCTCTTTCACCTCAGAAGGAGATTCCAAAACGTTCTCAGGTGCCACTGAGCCGCAGGCTGCTTATGGTTCTGCTGGCTTTTCAGATCCCACTTTGTCCTTCTTGGGTCCATTTGACTGGAACTCTGGAATTGCATCAATTGACCCCGGACATGTTAAAATAGATTTTCAGATACATTCTCTGTGGAACGAAGAAACTGTCATAGGAAGAGTTCATCCTCAACAGTGTAATGCGGAGAGACAGGACACTTCAGTAGAAAATGTAACCGGCATGTGTACTCCGCAAGCCCAAATCGCAGTCAGTGAAAAAACGGCAGAGTTACAATCCAAACCCTCATGTATGAAAAAAAATGTCACTCCTAAAACCGGAAAGACAGACTTTAGGGTTGGCAGAAAAGAAAAGAGGTTTTCATGTACATATTATGAGAATAATTTCAGTCAATCAAAAGATTTAGAAACATACCAGTCACCTCACACAACAGAAAAACCATTTAGTTGTGTACAGTGTGGAAAGCGCTTTCTTCATATACGAGATCTGAAAGGACATCAGCGAATTCACACTGGTGAGAAGCCATTTAGCTGTAGCCAATGCGAGAAGCGATTTTCCTACCTTCACCAACTTAAAACACATCAGCGAGTCCATACAGGTGAAAAGCCGTTCAGCTGTGCTCAGTGTGGCAAACGCTTTTCTCAATCAAGTCATATTAAACGGCATCAGAGTGTCCACACGGGGGAGAAGCGCTTTAGTTGTACACTTTGTGGAAAAAGGTTTTCTCAATCTTGCAGCCTTAAAGTACATCAAATTGTTCACACAGGTGAAAGGCCATTTAGTTGTACACGTTGTGGGAAAACATTTTCCATCTTGGGTAATCTTATAAGACACCAGAACGTTCATATTGGAAAGTAACAGATTTTTGAAAGTGTTCAAATTGGAACAATACCAGTCGTACACAAGATTTTTTTATCTACACACACATACATGCACATTTGCCAAGGATATAAGGCATATGGTATGCTATTGGCAGAAGGTTTGGAGAATGCCCAATCCAAATGCTTATTCTCCATTATTTTAATATGGTTTACACTTGACGGCTACTGAATATCCAAACTACCTCGATTATTTTTTACTTTTTTTTTTTTTATCAATTACATATTAAATGTGTATATACATTGAGTAATGTTACACAAAGTATTTTTCATTATTGCTAGTAGTACTGTGATATATTTACTTCACGGATAACTTGCTTAAGAAAGTACAATTTCATGCACAGTATAAGTGTTATTTAAGGACCTGATTAGTGGATATTTAGACTTCTCTAAAGTGTAACCGCGAATAGGAGCTGGGGGTATTGTATAATACTGTCGTCAAACAGGTGACCATATAACGTTAATTAGCATTACTGTGTAATGTTTATGACTGTGTATAATCATTATTATGAGTAATTACTATTACAGGATATGTTCTCTGACAATAAAGGTTATGACTGAGAATACGGATAGATTTTTCATGTTTTTTTTAATAAAAAGAAGTTGGCTCAGGATCGAACTTTTTTTGAAAGCTCACGGTATTCTCAGTTTGACAAAGATTTCATTTCTATTCGTTTTCTGGTTTCTAGTAATTACGTCTCATAGTTAGACGTTTCCTTTTCTCAAAAGGGGGAAAACAATGAAATGTGTAATTAGTACTACCTTAATACAAAAACACAACTTGATATTTATAACCACAAGACCGGAACCCCGTGCGGCACCGGTTACGCACTTCCGTCTGGCTTCGCGAACCCGGAAGTGCAGGCCGGAAAGACACCGCTGCGTTTTACGATAGCTTGCAAATGTAGTAGGTAACGGCATTCACAATTTATTTATTTATTTTATTTGATTAAATAAGACGCTTGTAATTATAGGGAAACACAATTATAACGCACCTCTAATAGATCGTTATAAAGAGATTCGTCATCCGAGTAGTTAAAATGTCAAGTTGTGTTGCTTTCCACACACAAGTAGCCTCCATCATGGAGGTGTTAGCTAACGCAGCCGTGGCAGAGATCTGCAAGCTGGTGGACGACGGATACGCGCTATTACGCATGGAAATGTCCCAAAGCCAGAAGGAGAACGAGCAGCTGAGGAGGAAATTGGAGAATCTGGAGTTGCAGGTCGCGCGAGGTTGTGGTGCGCGGCGACCAGCCCCGCGAGGTGAGCCGGGGTCCCGCGCCGTGTCTACGCGCAGCTGGAGCGTGCAGGTCACACTGCACGATTGCACATGCAAAGGGAAACGTGCTGAGTAAAGCTTAACTTCTGTGTCAAATTAAGTGCTGGGAAGCATCATGTTCTGCCTTTGAATGTTAAAGACAAAGTTTTAAAGATGAGAAACTTTTCTTCTGGTGTGTGTGAAAGAGGTATATCACACACTAACTTTTTTTTTTTCCAGAGAAGGGCAACTTTTTACCTGAAGAAAGTGTCTTCAGCAGTCACATGGACCTCAGTCAAGATACTTCAATGCAGTCAGCTGTAGGAAGGGATGTGGTCAGTTTGTGCCTATCTGCTTTTTGTTTTCACTAGTGAATTTTAAAATGGTTTAAGTCTGTCTGCCATTTTAATAAATACCGTAACTGAATAATGCATTTTATTTGCATTATACTATGAAGGAAGCACACAAGCAAGAATTTTATTGCATTATATATACATTACTAAAATTGAGAAACTTCTGTAAATGTTTAAAGGCAACTGGAACTCATTACAATAATTTTATCAGCCAGCAGACTCTGTTGAGGTTATTCCTGAGCCTGGCCTGATTAAAGAGGAGACCTCTGAAGAAGACTTTGGAAGCCATAGTCCAAAGGAGGGCATGGCCATCACTGCAGAGCGTAAGTCAATATGATCAAAGTATTTGTGGCATGTTATCTCATGTATGCACCCTAAGAATAATAAACTCTGTTATATCAGTGTGCACGTGAAAATTGATTACTATTCAATTACTTTAAATCAACTGCAAGCTTCCTTAAATTCCTCTTAAATGTTTTTCTTTGTCTTTTCTCAAGAATGCTTGGATTTGGGAGCTGATGCTGGAGAAAGGAGAGCCCCTTTGGATGAAGAGACTTCGCCCGGTAAAAGCACAGAGGAGCTTGCCGATGAGCACAGGAGCAGTCACGGTGCTTGGGAGGTCAGTGGATTGGAGACTGTCCTGAAGGCAGAGCCTGAGAAGGAGAGTGTAAAGCAGAGGCCCCTGCTTACAGGAACTGAGTGCAGGGCGGAGGGTGTGAGCGGCCTGGCCTGCGAGTTCACGGTGTGTCAGAGAGCCGGGCACTTAAAGGCTTATGTCCACAGAGAAATCGAGGCAGGTCGTCCAGCTGATTTGTTTGTCACAGAAACTGATTTGAAAAGCCTGTCTGAGTCCGAGCTGCAGTCTGCTGCTGTTACAGAGGCCAGTGTCAGTGAGCATCGACCATGTTTAAAATCTCCTGGATGGAAATCAGGCAGTGAAGTTGAGTCTCTGCCGATTAAAGAAGAACTTCACTTGCATTTATGGGACAGAGAGACAGTGGTACATCGCAGGCAGCATAGAGAGGACAGGGAGAGAATGGAGGTATGGAAGGAAAGTTGTAATATCTCACCACCAAATCCTCAAATGATATGTAAAGAGAGCCTAGTGGTCTCAAAACACGCAGTGTCAGATCGATGTATTCCTGTGAGTTCTGCTACTTCAAGAAGTGAAAACCAGTGCAAAGCTAGTTCCAGAGAGAGGCGCTTCTTATGTGCCTTTTGTGGGAAGGGTTTCAGCTGCCCCAAGAAGGTTGAGATTCACCAAAGGGTTCACACTGGCGAGAAACCTTTCAGCTGCACACAGTGCCGAAAGCGATTTGCGCAGTCAGGGAACCTGAAAAGACACCAGAGAGTTCATACGGGAGAGAAGCCATTCAGCTGCTTGCAGTGTGACAAGCGCTTCTCTCATCTGCACCAGCTGAAAATGCACCAGCGGGTCCACACTGGAGAGAGACCCTTTATTTGCATGCAGTGTGGTAAAAGATTTGGAGAGAAAAGTTACCTTAAAGTACATCAACAGAAAAACCACATGATGGTTTACAGTGTTAAATAAGAGGGGAGATTTCTGTTTTTCACTTATTTTGGAGAAACGAGCAACGTATTGAATTAGGAATTACATTTACTAATTTACAAGAGTGTAACATTAGACTCATTTTCCTATCCTGATGCATAGAAGGGTTTCCCCTACAACAACACTTCGGACTTGCAGTGATGCATATACTCAGTTTGCAAAGGAAAGTTTTTGGGAGCTGTGATATGATTGCAAGCTGATCCAGGTGGCTCTTACTAAAAGAGGTATTTTTCATATTTCCATTTTAATCACATTGACTGTTGACTTGTGTTGCAGCACATTGCATTGAATTAACTTGCACTTCAAGTTTCATCTGATGTATCGTATCGATGCTTTTGTAATATTATCAAGTCTCTAGTAACCTTAGGTATTTTTCTGTTTTAGGAAATCTTGCTGGTATGCTTAAATGTCATAAAAGCACCAAGTCTTCACATTTTCCATGGTGGTCACTTGGTTCTTCTACAACCAAGTGATACTGATTTACAGATTTAATCTAGTTGAAAAACTCTCAGTTGAGCCAGTGTTTGAAGTAATCCCATGTAAATATGTAATCAAAGCCCATTGGTGCATGTCCTGGAAAAATAAATCCTATTAGTCTGATGTCCTTGTATTGCTAAAATAATTGTAATGTTTCTAAAATGCTGTATTTACATTTGTTAATATGTAATAAAAATGATTTTCTTGTGCCTAACTGTTGTTTGATTTTAAATGTCTCACTGGTTAGTGTTACTACTGGTGATTATCTGCTCGCTTGATACCTGCAGTCTTTTATAGTAAAACTAGGACTCCACCAGTTTCCAGAATCCTTATCATGATTCTCTGACTTTGCTGATGTAGTTAATAATGTGCAATACAAATGTTTATCTTGAAAAATGTTGCAATATTTATACAATTTCTCACCAAGAAATCAGGTAATTTTCTTTTTTTTTCTTCTGTGATGTTGCATAAATGTGTGGTTGATCCAACTTTCATACACATACTGTCACCCAAAATCATGCTAAATGGGTTTGCACACAGTGTAGCTGTGCATTTCAGTCAATATTTAAAAAAAACTGCAAAGCATCGCTGTCCATTAAAACCCCAGTGATTCCTGGTCGCTTTGACCACCCCTTGGCTGTTGAATTATGTTTGATTGCGTTAATGTCATATTTAAGTTTTTTTTCTTATTGATACTGAAGCAGTGTGCTTCCTTGATCATAACTTCCAAGTTTTTCTGTTCCAGCTGCCTAACATGGAGGAGAGAAGAGCAGCGTCTGCTCTTATCAAAGAGGAGAGGCTCGATGGGGCTTCTGGAGGGAGTTCTCCCCCGGAAATGCTGAGGATGGATGAAGGAAGTAGGTACAAAACTACCAAAGACGTGCCTGCACATGCATGCTTGCAGCAATACCAGCAATTTGCTCATGGCAAATGCAGGAATAACTGGCCCTAAGATGTCAGAGCTGCTCTGTATAAGTGCATCACCTGTGTTTGTTCAAATTGGGAATTCCGATCCCCACCTCTTCCCCCAGGAGAAATGGATTTCACCATGAGCTGTGCTGAGAGATCGGCAGGGAAGCCATCTGTAGTGCCTGGGAAGGGGACGGCGGAGGGCAATGAGCCAGAGGGGCCAGAATGCGATGCGTGGGACCCGCACACATGGGATGGGGCCCCACAGGCTGAGACAGAGCGGGAGAGGCTGACACAGGTGCGAGCCGTGATGCAGGGTCAACTGCTCCCTGATCACCACCTGTTCAACGTGTCTGGACATCAAAGATGTGATGATGCGGCACAGCCGACGCAAGCAGGAAGCTCGGATCAGCAGCTGGTTCCTGCCACTGAGGAGCGTGCCTGCCTGGGCCCGTCCTCAAGGCCCTGCAGCTGGAGAGCAGACATGCTACTGCTGCACGCTGATCAGAGACCCCCCCGCATGCAGCATGCAGCTAAAGGCGTTGCAGACGAGTCCAAAACCCCAAACGCTGACGAGTGTATCACTTCGGTGACAGACTGTCTCCCTCCCCACAGGGAAAAGACTCATTGTAGGGTGACTACAAAAGAGAAACGCTTCTTTTGTGCATTTTGTGGGAAGGGATTCAATTTCCCAAAACAAGTTGAAATACACCAGAGAGTCCATACAGGTGAGAAACCGTTCAGCTGCACTCAGTGTCGAAAGCAATTTTCTCATTCTGGTAACCTTAAGCGCCATCAGCGAGTCCACACGGGGGAGAAGCCCTTCAGCTGCACGCAATGTGACAAGCGCTTCTCGCACCTGCACCAGCTGAAGATGCACCAGCGGGTTCACAGTGGAGAGAGACCCTTTAGCTGTACGTACTGTGGCAAACGATACGCGGAGAGAAGTTACCTAAGAATCCACCAGCAGAGGAACCACATGGCCATATTTGGTACAAGGTGAACTCCATTCACCTGCCAGCGTTAAATTAGATTGAATCTGTATCAGCAGATTAGGTCATTTTTAATGTCACCTGGTGTGTATTTATGTGGGAAAAAAATTATATAAGGGTAAAGAACAGTTGTTGTGTTTCAATATTATAAGTATACTAGGCGGTGTACTATTATACAACTATTAACTCCACTGGGAAATGTGCTTTAGTGTACCAGTCCTTGCATTACTGTATTCCCTGGAGAGTAGATGTTACATGATAAAGAGCGGACAGCTCAATGCAAAGAGCTCTTAATGTAACAAGAAAAATACTTGGACCAGAAAAGGTACTCGTATGAAATGGTACCTTGGGAATACATTCTTCAGTTTTTACATTATTAATAAAATATAGATCATACAAAACATTTTGCTGTTGGTGGACCTGAAATACTTCAAATACAAACGAAAATCAAACTGATACCAAATATTTTTTTTCTAATCAAAAGCTATTGATTTTACCCTCTACGTTGTTTCTAGTGTTTCTGGAACATTTGAAAATGTAGGTAAGTACACTACTACACTACACGTTTGATCTGACATTTTACAAGGGTGTCAATGAAATATAACTGACCTTCAGTATCACCTGCAGCGGTAATATATGGGATAAACAAATTAGAGATTTTGGATTCCCAACCCAGACTAATTGAAATATGCCACCCCCCGGGAGACCATGTAATCCATGTCTTCCCAGACACAATGAGCTAGAACAGAGTTTGTAAACTACCATTTCAATTAAAAAGAGCTGGATTCCATTTAATTAAGCACTGAGTTCTTGCTGTGTGCTGATTGGTCAGTCTCCTATGCACATGTCATTAATGTTAATGTAAAACAGCTGGATGAGTTTCAATTAAGGAAAAAAACCAGTCAACACACAAGAACTGAATTATTTAGCCAAGCACAGGAACATTTTTGTTTTAAAGTGGTGAAGAAGCTCATTGTGTCCCCCCCCCCCCAAACATGGATTACATGGTCATCCTACCTGCCCCCCTTCACAACAGCCCCTGGGACAAGACTTGCATATGTATCCAAGAAAACCCACATAACTTGGTTCACTGCTGATTAAAGACTTGCTTTTAGAATAATGTAAATAGTTAATATGATGCACAACATCAGGAAGACAGGAACAGCCACAAACATTTTGGTGTGCCACTGAGGGATTATCATGTACTTAATCTCAACTGCAATGGAAAATTTCCAGATAAAGATAATTTTAAGTGTTTTAAAGCAAGACAAGACATACCATGGCTGCAACTCTGCATCGGGAATCAAAGCATGTGATCATAAAGCTTCCTTGGTTTGAGTTTTTTTCACTATTTTTGGTAATAGTTAACTGTGGTTTAAACTGAATTCCACCCATTTTCGGGAGGGGGCCGACTCCAAAATCTACTTAGAGGGACCTCACCGCCCATCCCCCAGGCAAAGTTTATTGACATAAGGTGCCCCTTTTCGTAACAAGTTACTATAACATCCCCTCCACAGGTCCGCAAATTTTTCCGAACTCCGCCCCTGCCGCTATGCAGTGCAGGGTCTCCGCGAACCTGGAACCTCTTCCTGGAAATATAGGGCACATGGTTTTGTCATGTTCATGGGCGTAACCACACATTTTTTTTAGGGGGGGGGGGGGTCGTATCCCCCAAGACTGAGAGAACATCAGTATAGTATACAGTAGAAAATGATAAATATGTCTTCTTTCTATGAACCCTCTCAACCCTCTCGCTTGTTAAGGAAAATAGAAGTGTCACCCCTCTCAATTCTACGCTTGGTTGCGCCCAGCACGACTTTCTATGCAGTTCCATTTGCCTCGGAGGCCGGAACTAGGAACTAGGAATGTCATCACACACGAGTTAAACGATTTCCATACAAGTCGGAAAGCCATTTAGCAAAACCAGGGGAACCAACGCAAAATTTCCTGGGTGTTGTGTCATTTTCATCCCTGTTAGACGTCATACTCTCGTTTAGAGCGCATGCGTAGAACAGAATTACGTAATGTTTGTAGTTAGCCCATAAAATCAGCATACCGCTAAAAAAATATTCGACGGAAGGTCAGGAATTGCACAGAATATTGGACAGAAAGTAAACAATTATACTTTCCTGTTGTGTTACGTGTAGTTATAGTTATGACTACGTGCAAGTAGCATAATTCATACTTCTTCTCGATCCGTTATTACCTGTAGTTCTAACTAGGCCTGTGTACAAGTAGCATTATTTACACTGTTTCTCCAACGTGAGCTGGTATATAAATTAAACCCACCGTTGAAAAAATATTCTAGCTTTCTGTCAAATACATTCTTTTACTTTTAGTTTATTGCGTTGTCTGTTTCTGTCCATTTGCTGTCATAGTTCGTAATATTACGGATAACACTTGACGGGGTACAAATAATATACAGGGTTTCCGCGGGTCATTAATAAGTCTAAATTTCAATAATCAGAATTTAGGCCTTAAAATGACTTAAATACAACTTTCACAGGTATTAAAATTTGATCGGATTATTAAGTCAACGTTGCAGTGGGATCCGTGGTTTCAATTATCTGTAGTTTATCGCACTCTGGAAAAAAGTTTAAAAATTACAGAACGGTCCATAAATTCATTAATAAATCGGGACGCGATTTTCATCTGAAGTAGCCTCTGTATTTGTTCATGATTTGTACTTAAGTAGTAATTGAGTTGTTATTATATAAGTATATGTGCCCCCTCAAGTAAAATGTTACCATATTCCGAATAAATAAAAGACAACTGCTGGAACAGTGAGTACTGGAGGGGAACAAGCTCCGTTACAAATGTGCTACAGCAGGGGTGCCCAATCCTGCTCCTGGAGAGCTAACACCCTGCAGGGCTAGGTGCAGCCCTAATTTAACACGCCTGATACAGATGAAAAAGGCCTCAGTATGAGAACCATCTTAACTTCAGCATAGCTGACTCTAATGCTGAGGTACTACTGAAGTGCCTGATTATCTGTATCAGGCGTGTTAAATTAGGGCTGTACCTAAGCTCTGCAGGGTGGTAGCTCTCCAGGAGCAGGATTGGGCACCTCCTGTGCTACAGCATTCAGTTAGGACAGGGGTCTCAAACTCCAGTCCAGGAGAGCCGGAGCCCTACACAGTTTTTGGTTCACCCTCATTTAACATACCTGATTCAACTCCTTGTGCTAATTACCACACAGCTCTTGAGCTGAATCATTTGTGGTGGAAGGGGGAAAGAACTAAGCTACACAGGGCTCTGGCCCTCCAGGACTGCAGTTTGAGACCCCTAAGTTAGGAAATTTGTAATTGAATGTTTAATTTAAAACGCTAGTTTTAATCAGTTAATTTGTTTCAATTTGTTGTATATCTCTCATTTTTGCAGCCATGGAAAAAAAATGGGAGGAAATTTTCAATTACCTTTCTAAGGGGTTATACTCAGTGGGACTGGATAAAGGACAGAGGCAGACCCTCAGGAAATACTCGTCAAAATTCAGCATTCATGGTCAGTATTCAACAAAAGATATAGTAGCTTAATGACAGTAATAATGATCACATTAATATGTTAATATTTGAATTAATTTAATAGATGGGAAACTCTTTTTTGGTGGTACAAATCAACGAAGAGTAATAAAAACAAAAGAGGAGGCAATGAATCTTTTTAAAGAATTTCATGCCTCACCAATTGGGGGCCACGCTGGTGTAATAAAAACACGAACTGCCATGTGCTCAAGATTCTACTGGTATGGCATGACTACAGACGTTGCAAAATGGGTACGTAGTTGTTGAAGTATAATATTGTGCAGAGATGTACACGACTGTATATGAAACTTAACACTCATTTTTTTAAGGTGTCTGAATGTGACCAATGTCAAAGAGTTGGACCTCCGTTGAGTGCAGTGAAATCACTGGACTGCATCAAGGTCATCATTGCCATCTGTTGTAATGCATAGTATTTTATTAATCCACTGCAGTACTTGATCAGTTCAGTCCAATATCACTGTATTTTATCGATAGGTATCTGCAGTTTGGGAGCTGATTGGAATTGACCTTACTGGTCCACTCCCAAAAACGTCCACTGGCTTTCAGTATATTTTAATGGCAACTGACTATTTTTCGACGTGGGTGGAGGCCTTCCCTCTAAAAACGAAGTCTGCAGTGGAAGTATCAAAAAACCTATGCGCACTTATTTATAGACATGGATGTCCCCAGCGCATACTATCAGACCGAGGACAGGAGTTTGTAAATCAGGTAAGGTGTACTGTAAACATTTTGTGGTGGTTCTGTGGCTCAACTTTATGCAAAATGTAATAACTGTAATGTCCTGGATTTCTTGCATTGAGATTAATGACAAACTCTGCAAACTACTTTCCATTGAGAGGAGTGTAATTGCTGCCTACCATCCACAAACAAATGGGCTCGATGAGAAGACTAATGATAACCTCAAACGGTAAGCCTGTAATATATTTAAATGTTCTTCCCAGATTTGCTATTGGGGATGGAACTGTTTGAGTTGTTTCCTTGGTAACTCATCTTTTTATTAAATGATTTTTAGCCATACCTTATGCTATTTATGTTTGATATAATTGCCCAACATCTGAGTTTATGTTGAATTTCTGTAATCAGGTTTGGGTCTTAACAAATCTCTGTAGTTGAAAGTGGAACTTTGTGACAATATTTTTTTAGAAATATACATAATATTGCTCAGGTTTTCTGTATTATTAATGCAAACATAATAAATATTCTTTTTCTTAGAGCACTTAAAGAGCTGGTGAATCAGCAGCAGAATCACTGGGACCTATACCTCGATGCAACATTGTTTTCACTGCGATCTAAAATACACACCACGACAAAATTCTCCCCATTTAAGTTAATGTATGGAAGAGAGGCTAGATTTCCCTCAGAAGTGCCCGTTGAAATGCCGGTAAGTCTCTTGTTTGGCTGGCTGTTTCCGTTTCTCTCATGATGTCATAAATGATATCCCATTCATTAACTCCTGGGGATTGTATTTGAGTACATTTTATAAGCATGTATGTAACCTTGTGTAATGTTGGATGCTGTATATTGCACAAATATCTTTCACAAATATTTCTAATGTAGCTGTCTATAATAAAAGTCCCTGAATAATATAGTTCCTTTGTAGGGGACAAACAAAAAGCTCAAGGCAGTACAAGAATAATGGTTAAGGAAAATTTTACTCAGTCACAACAAAGAATGATGAAGCATTTGCAGACTCCAAAAAAGAACAGAAATCTAGAGTTCAGAGGGAGGCAGATTACACTGAACCATGTTTTCAGGTACCTTCTTGGAAGACAGCAATTACAGGGTGACTGCTTAAAAATAAAGCACAACATCAGCAACTTGTTGTTCTGATAGCTTACATTTCATTATCAGAACATGATACTGCGATTAAAAACTATAGGTATTTTATTCTGATTGTGTAAATTTCAATATTAGGACACGGTACGTGCATTTGCAGACTCCAGACCCGTTTATATAGGTTAATGCTCGGATTGGGAAATCTGATTGTGGATCAGCATAGGACCTTGCTGGTCTTAATATGCTTTCATTTGCAACTCTGCCTCGCAACCCTTTCAGAACTTGCTACAACCCAAATTTGTGTCGCTACCCAGGGGTTAAGAAGTAAGATAAACAATACAAGCAGAATATCCAAATTAAAATGATTATCAAGGCCAGTCATTGTTCCTCTGGTTATGACAGTTGTTTTCTATGACGTGTAACAGCTCATTGGAAAAATCTTATTTATATGTAGTTTTTCGTAAAAGCTATTTTCATTGGACAGTGAGGCTCTACTTCCTCTGACTGCACGTCCATTTGTGGGAAATGCGTTTAAAAGAACGCTAAGGCGTTCTTTCACTCAGCGTTTTCGGGTATTTATGGTAGGGTGCCGTCCACCAGCGCAGACCTGCAGACTGGAAACTAGCGCTGATGTGATGAGTGCGCGACAAATGGCGCCGGCATTTTAATCCGCTGTAGCGCCTCCGTGGGACTCTGAGGGGGTGACGCTTAGGGAAGGAACGGTATCTCAGCAGCACCGTATCGGTGGGTACAACCAGATTCGGGCAGCCGGGCACCATGGACCGTGCGGCGCTTCA
>JAODJU010000050.1:10094983-10114375 GCA_026776725.1 Gnathonemus echidnorhynchus | reverse complement strand
AGAGCTGCAGCATATTTCAGCAGCAGAAGACGCGGGTGACAGTGTCTCTGTCGGCTCTGCGGACATGAAGCCGGAGCTTGTGATGGTAGACTCAGTGCCCGAGGACGCGGAGGCCGACGTGTGCTCAGCATGGGACGGTGACGGGCTTCCTGCAGCAGCGGTGTACGCAGCGCGTAGTCATGACAAAGGAGAGGGACGCGGGGACAGGAAGCAGAGAGAGAGTGCGTTCGACGCGTGTCCACCACGGGTCCCAATGACTGTGAGCGAGAGCGTGGGAGAGTCCAGATCAGATGCCATAGATATGAATGGATTCCTTCCCTGTGAGGCCAGTCTAATCACACCCAAAGACATTAAAACCCAGAGCAGGATGGGTGCAAGAGAGAAACTGTTTGTTTGCACAATTTGTGGAAAAGCTTTTAATCGGCCAAAAAAGGTGGAGATCCACCTGAGAGTTCACACTGGGGAGAAGCCATTTAGATGCACGCTTTGTGGGAAATGGTTTGCCGAGTCAGGTAACCTGAAAAAACATCAGAGGGTTCACACAGGAGAGAAGCCGTTTAGCTGTGCACACTGTGGGAGAAGGTTTGCATGGATACGTAATCTCAAAACACACCAGCAAAGGAACCACATGTAGTCAAAGTCTGCTTTGTTAGATAAATATACAGTACCGGCCAAAAGTTTGGACACATCAGGCTGCCTACAAAGGAGAGTGATAGGGTTGCATCACATGACCTGGCTCCCTGACCTATACCTAGTACAGATGGTTGTTGAGGAGTTTGACCAGATAGTGAAGGAAATGCAGCCAATGAGTGCTCTGCAAATATGTGGGACCTCCTTCAGGACAGCTGGAAAAGCATCCCAGGAGGCCACCTCATGGAACTGGCATAGAGGAGACAGGAGGGTCAGTCAGTCCCTGGGGCAATTGCGGTTAAAGGCTTTTCTTAGGGCACAATAAGTGGCATCACTCTTGTGGACCACGGGATTTGAACCAGCAACCTGGTTCAATTGTGATTGCTTTCTTTTTTGTTTTTTTGGTCAGTGCATAATTCCATATATTATAGCTTTGATGTCTATACTTGCTGTATAGTGTAGAGAATAGTCTGAAAACACCTTTCTATTGGTTGGGTGTCCAAACTTTTGAACCAAATCTGTATCATTTAATATCAGAAGGAATCATGCCAAATCACCTTTGGCTTAAATGGATATGGATGTCTAGTCATATACATTTTGTCACATTCATTTTTTTTGTGACCTTAAGTAATTCAGGCCATTTTAAAATGCAGTTTTATTGTACATAAGTTGATGGCGAGGATCTCTGCCATGAACCTGTTCTCAAAACATCTTAATCTTCAGCCTTTATGTACATGTTGCTGTTTGTGCACTGTAATTGAAGTTTGTTGAATTTTAATAAAAAAAGAATGCCTTGTGACAGATTGAATTGTTTAATTCTGGCAAGCTTCTTTGGTCCATCTTCACAGATTGTACTCTTTCTTGTACCAGCTGAGGAATAGTAAAGCAAGGTCATACATTTCTATATTAAATTCTGCTTAAGGCCTCTGGTTGTATTCTGAGAATATTGGTTTGGTCTAAATTTATAAAAATTCTCTTGAATGAAGAGAGTTTCTCATGATTATGGAAATTTAAGATTTAAACATGCTCTACTTATAAATAATTTGTCAAGTGTTATCGACAAAAATGTTGATTTTTTGACTGTGACAACTTTTAGCAGAAATTGCTAGCAGAATCTTCAAAACTATTTAATTTTCAGTATTTTTAAATTGTGTGATTTTTTTATTTAATTTATCGCGCTGATCTACTTAATAGCGTTCTTTATAAAGCCTGTATTGGAAAAACAAGCAATGATTGCATACAAGGTGTAAGCAGTTGTTTGTTTTTTATTTTTTTAAATGTCCCACAATACTTACAGAAAAGGTTATGGAAATGATGATGGTTTCAAGTTTTCAAGCTGTTCAGTGTTTTGGGTCATGTAAACTGTCAATTCCACAAGTAACAGATGATCCACACATCCTAAAACGCAAGTGTCCATGTAATGACTCTGAGATCCGTCAAACATTTTAATGCCATCATCATGATTCTTTGATCATTCATTTGCAGTCAGATTATCATCTACCACATATTGGTAACAAGGCTGTTTATGGTGCTTGTAATGTATTGAGACATGTGAAAGACTGGGAAATTAACATGTTTCCTTTTTCCATCAACAGTCAGAAGACATGAAAATGACAGGCTCTGAAGCACTACTCGTCAAAGAAGAGAGACTTCATCATGATGTGAGAGGTACTTGTCCATTTGGAGGGCAAATGGTCAAAAATGAAAAGATTAGGATCAGTAAATCCCAGATTAGGATCAGTAAGTCTCATGTTAGGTCATATTGGGTATTTGTAGGAAAAATTACAGTACCAGTGTATTGATGCATGCACAAATTTGCCTTTTTTTCCCAGATACTTTCTGTTAACAAAACCTAGATGCAAGAGCAGCCTCTCTTCTACAAGGTTGTTGGCTGTTGTTAGTTACCAATCTCGTTTATGTAGGTTTCTTCCAGTGTCCTGCTCAGGCAAAAAAAAATACACCATAAACTTAACAACTGTGTGTACATTGCCCATAGTATGTAAGTGTGTCCCCTGCAATCATCTGACATCAAGAGTAAATATGATCGGCAATGAAAGATGTCAGTTGAGCAGAGTTCACCTGTTTTGGACTGTGGGAGGAGAAACGCATGACGCAAGGAGAAACGTCACACACAGCTAGGGGCAGGATTCAAACCCACAACCTCTGTGAGTTGTGCCCACTATGTTGGCATACTATTTAGTAGCAGAGGATGTGATGTTCTATAAACAAGGTATTGAGTGATGTGCAGCTAATGGTTACCTGATTAGTTTATTACAAATTGTTTACTTCTAACCCTTCCCCTAGGACTTGAGGCAGAAGGTGCGAATTGTGGCAAGAGAACATCTGGTGAAGATGCATGTGTGCTAGCAGAGGGTGCTCAACTGCCTGGGGATGAACAAAGAGCAATATATGACTGTCTAGAAATGAGACTGAAACAAGAAGAGAAGTCACTGTCGTTCACTGGAAGAGGGGGCACTGAAACTTTACAAATGGCCATACCAGGCCCTCTCCATGAATACATCATCAGAAAAAAGCAAATATGTACTCTGTGTGGAAAAGGTTTCCAAAGTCCAAAAAATCTTGAAAGGCACTTCAGAATTCACACGGGAGAGAAGCCATTTAGTTGCACAATATGTGGGAAGCGGTTCTCCCAGTGTAGTAATATGAAAAGACACATGAATACGCACACAGGTGCGAGACCATTTGGTTGTACGATTTGTGGAGCGAGATTTTCCTATGGAAGTAACCTTAATTATCACCGGAGACAAGTGCACAATCTGAAATGAGGACTTTCCTCTGAGAACCGTGTGCATTGCAGTTTCTATGGAGATGTATGTGTCCTCGTGTTACGGCCTGCAGACTAAGTGCTGGGTTTGTGTTGCTTTGTTTTCCGTAATTGTACATTACCCTAGTGGACTAAGGGTTGTCCCCTGCTGTGTCTGACATGTGCATGTCCCCTCCTGTTTGTGTCCTGCTTTCAGACTCTGTGTCACCATCAGATAAATGACTGTGAAAATGCCGCCCAGTTGCGGTGTTTATTTGACCTTTGCTCAGAGGTTCTTGTTTCAATGAGAACTTGGTATATTCACCAGCAGTTTACAATCTGCACTTTAATTTACACATGGTGATTTTTGTGTTACATGTTTACATGTATTGCAAAATTCCCTTGCTACTGTGTACATGACTGACTAAAATTCAGTAGATCGGTTTTACAATGATGAAATTAGTTCAAGATATCATTGTTATGGCTTCCGCAATAGGCTCCGGACCCCCGCGACCCAGTAGGATAAGCGGCTTGGACAATGGATGGATGGATGGATCATTGTTATGGTGTCATGGTACAGGAAAAGCTTAAAATGAAAAGTTTTTGGCCTACACTAGATTTTCAGTGCGAGTCACACAGAAATACTAAGAAACGTTGTTTTAATGTACTGTCGTGAAATGTTTTGTTGAGATTCTCGCAAATTTTTCCACGACAGATAAAGATGTATTTTGTTCATAAACAACATTGATTAAGGAGGGGGAAAAAAAGAATCTTTTTCCCTGACCGGGAATCGAACCCGGGCCGCGGCGGTGAGAGCGCCGAATCCTAACCACTAGACCACCAGGGAATTCAGTTAAGCGTGTTGTCATTAAGAAATTATGTAATAGTGTCGATGAATCGTGGACTAAAAGTTTTCAGCTAATTATTATTTGGCTGTATAAGGTTTTGATGTGTAATAAACACACATTAATGACAAGTAATTCAATCTTCGTTCGTGAAGCGGGGATGTCGACGATAACGTTTGCCGAGTCTGCGGGGAGGTTTTCTATTATGGCGTTATGTGGACGCTGAACCGTGGACATGATTTGTCTGCAAGTAACTCGATTTAGATATTATTTTGCATTATGCAGAAAGTATGTCTAGTTCTGAAATAATCGCTTATTAGGATTTTACGCTTGGCGCAGAGGGGTCTATTCCCAGCAGGATTGTACTTCCCATCGTTAGAAATAGTAGAACCTACCACTCGTATCCCCGACGATACGCTGGTGGGTATTTAGTCAGCACTAGGTTAAACGTAAATAAAATCAATGTTTTTGGGCCAGTCAAGTGTGTCAATGTACATAGTCTGTATTTCCAGTTTTATTGAAGAGCGCATTGTGCATGCAGCCTATGAGTTTTTCACTTCCAGAACCGGGCAAATATTTAGTGATTAAAATGAAGCCGCCCAACGTGGGGCTCGAACCCACGACCCTGAGATTAAGAGTCTCATGCTCTACCGACTGAGCTAGCCGGGCTCTGCAGTTAATGTTAAACAACACTTGATTTGACGGGAATTAGACGATGGAAAATGAAGGAAAACGGTAGGAGGAAAGTCAGAAAAAAGAGAAGTGGAGCGCTGTTGGTTCGGTTTATTATGAAGTTACTGAATTAAAACAATAATGATCCAATCAGACTTTTTGCATTTCCAATAGAGTCATTTATAATGTATGTCTGGTTGTATAATAACAATAAACATCAATATTTTGCATACTATAAGTTTATAGCTTGATTAAAATAAGCCAAACGAGATAACGGACATAAAATTAATATTTATGTTTGAAAAATTATGAAAACACGCACAATATTAATAAACAGTTAATTTCACCCACTCCACTTAAACCAATTCAGTCTTCACACATACACTACAAAAACATTTACAGACACATACAAACACATGAAATAAATTAAAAACTATTTACATGGAAAAATGAATGACTACAGACTTTTTCCTCTCTTCGTAAGCTTGTCCTCCATCCACTGCTGAAGTGCCATGCCGGCAGCATTTTTTTGCAAATAAATTGTTATTTTGCCTTGAATTTGGTAGTAAATTCACACGGAACCATGTGACCCCAGGGGAGCTGTAAACTGATATTTTAATATTGACCTGGCAGCAGTGCGGCTAACTGTAATCGTGAACCTGTTGAAACCAGAACAGCTTAATACGTTACCCTGCGTCAATAGTTATCGAAAAACTCATCAGTGAAATGGGAACGTTAGCCTCGATAGTTGCTGAGCTATACCTTCGGTCATAACTATTATAATTAAGATAAACATTAACAACTAATGCTGAGCATATATAAAAAAAAAAAACCAAAATGACAATTTTACTATATTAATGACAGCCAATGCATTAAATGTTTTTTTTTTTTTTTTTAATCTGCTATTTTATCAACATACCGATTACCTCCGGATATATTTAAGACTTACCCAGTTGGGGATTGCTGGATTCTGTAAAATCTCCACAATATATTTACGGTGCCACTTTACAATAAGGCTACCCATATAAAGAGTTTATGAATGGTTTATAATCTGGTTATTATTGTTACACTTTGTAAATTATTAATAGACAATTTTAAACAAGTTATAACACAGTTTTCCTTTTATTAATGAGTCAATTACTACCATTTATCTGGCAAAAGGGAGCCTTATTGTAAAGTGGTACCAAATTTTCTTTCAGTGATATTCCATTTGCCAGATATAAGCGCTTTTGTCAGAGGAACCCTACTCTGTGACTGGCTCATGCTGACATTTTGCACTCAGTGAAGCCACTTGGCGGTGTACCAAGAACAAGGAAGGAAGGTCTCAGCTCTTTATTGGTCTATAGCTCTGTCAGTCAGAACCCAAAAAATACAATCAGGGGTCTGTATCATGAAGGAGGATTTCTTGCTTAGCCAGATAGCTTGTTGGATTTAAGGTAGTCTGAGGTAAATGTAAGTGAATGAAGATTAAGTCCATGTAAACTAGCTAAGCAAGAAATCCTGGTTTGTGATACAGGCCTCTGTTTTCTACTTGGTTCAGGGTACCCCAGTTTAAATGGACTTTGTTCACTTACATTTAGCCCAGACTACCATAAATACAAGTCATTGGCCAATTACGTCTTGCGTTTACACATAGCCAGCCAACTGTGTGCCAGATAGACTGTTGCAGTCATGCTCACAACAGATTGGAACAAATACATTTTAGCATTTGATGCTTAAACTTTATTTACCTTACCTACAAAAAATGTAAGCGGAACTAAATTTAGCGGAAGGTAATTCGTCCGCTAACAGTTTTCAAAGTCAGCAGAAATGCTAATCAGCTAACAAAAGAGTTATGTTGTATGTTTGCCCTAGATCTGACAAAGTGTCTTGCTAGCCTCCTCTGACTCTTGTGTTCCTTCATGAGCTTCCATGCACCGGTGTGACCTTCTCATCCTCCGGCCCCTTCACTCCTTCATCAGCTTCCATGCCCCAGTGTGACCTCCTCATCCTCTGCCTCAATGTGCAAGGCAGGCAGTTCACCAGAAAAAGAAAAGCTGACAGAACAAACAGCAAGAGGACCACAGCAACTCCCACCTCAGACTCACTCTCTCCTATTCCTGCCCCAGAGGAAGAGTAAACGCCACACTGCTCATGGTTTGCAGGTAAAACTGCTTGTTCCCTCTCAATTTTCAAGCTACCATTATAGCCATTATAATGCTGTGAAGAGTTGTCTCCCAAAGCATTAGAAAAGTCCTTGTCAAATTCCAAAAGCACTTCAGACATTCCCACCATAGCTGAATCTGGGTCCTCAGTCTCCATTGGTCGGAATCTGGAGTCCAAAGTCACCCTAAGCCAAGCGGAGCCCACAGCCAAGCTTCTCATTGCAGTACCTTCCCTTAGGTCCAGCATCTGCCTCTCAGTTGCAGTGGATGTTGGCTGACAAGTCGAAACTAGGAGCTCTGCCTTTAAGAGTGGGCCTTCGCCGTTGCCCCGAGCTACAACCTGATGGGATTGAGCCGCTATCAATGTGACCACAGATTCGGAGAGAGCGGACAGGTGCAGGGAGGAGGGCGTGTCGGCAAAGGCGGCAAGCGGTGCGGCAGTGTGGTCGCTGAAGTGAAGCCAAACACTGAGCGAAGCTTCCTGAGGGAGTAAAGAAGGGCAGTTTGGGGAATGAGAGGAAATGAGGTGAAAACCAATTTAGTTTTAGTCCAAAATGATTCATTTACAGCTTTGTGATGCTGGGATGAAATTGGTGATGGCTGCTGTGCGGCTCACCTGGCCATGGCTGTACAGTGTACTGTGTGATGTCACCACTGCGCTGACTATGGAGGCATGGCCAGGGTTCTCATTCACAGACAGGCCAAGCCCCCCCACCACCTCCACAGAGAGGTCCCCAGGGATCACGCTGTCGTCCGTCACAGTGACATCACAACTCGCCAGCACACCATCCCACTGGCGTGAAATGACCTTCAGTCAAGAAACCATTTGAAGGTCAAGCAGTGAATGATACCAGCATTATCAAAGCCGTAATGCAGGAAAACGAAGATCTGGGTTGTGACTGTTCTGCCCTTGACTACTGCACCATCATGGCAGAGAACGAGAGAGGCCATTATGTGAGTAATGAAGAAATGGTCACTATTTGGGACTTTCAGATCATGTGACAAGGCAGATGTCATGCTGTTCAACTGGATGCATCTATATTGCCAAAAGTATTGGGACACCTGCTTCTACATGCACATGAACTTTAATGACATCCCATTCTTAATTCATAGGCTTTAATATGGAGTTGGTTCACCCTTTGCAGCAATAACAGCTTCAACTCTTCTGGGAAAGCTGTCCACAAGGTTTAGGAGCGTGTTTATGTGAATTTTTCACCATTCTTCCAGGTGAGCATTTGTGAGGTCAGGCGCTGATGTTTAATATTTAATATTTGGTATATTTCATTAAATGGATGAGTATGACAAGCTTTTACAATGTATTTATAATATTACAATATAATCTACTTCTATGCTCTTTTTAATAATTTGATATTTTACAACACTTAACCTGCAGTGATGTGACTCCAGGCTGTAGACCAATCAGATTATGCTGTAGATCAAGGCAAGCCACCTGTGGATCTTGCACTTTCAGCCCGTCACCAACCAGCTCAGTCACGTCTATAAACCAGTCTGGCGACCCCAGCATGTAGGTCAGCTGACCCGTGTTAACCACAGCCTTGGCAGCAAACTGAGCCAAAACCTGGACTGTAGACCTCTGGTAGATGGGAGCGCACCTATGCAGAGAAAACAATGTGGATTTATTACAGCATATTACAGACAATGTGGATGCACTGCATGTTACATTACTGCATAAAACAGACAGTCTGGGTGCACTGCATGTTACATTACAGCACATAGCAGACAGTGTGGATGCACTGCGTATTACAGTACATTACTGTATACAGCAGACTGTGGATGCACTGCATTGCATTACAGCAAATTACAGACAGTGTTCAGGCACTGCATGTTACTGCATGTAGCAGACAGTTTGGATGCACTGTGTGTTACATTACAGCATATAACAGACAGTATAAATGCACTGCATGTCACATTACTCTATACAGCAGACAGTGTGGACTCACTACATGTTACATTACAGCATATAACAGACAGTGTGGACATACTGCATGTTACATTACTAGATACAGCAGACCATGGACAGCAGGAGGACAATCACCCCATGGCAGTATAGGAACTCCAGCCTTCGATGGCACTGAGTACTGGGTCCGACAGCGAGATGAAGAGTGGAATAACAGGAGCCCACACTGTCAGACAGAGGGCCCCACTCAAAGTGCCCAGGAAGAACTTGACCTCCACACAAACGTGTCCCAAACCTGATTCACTTCCATCAACAAAGATGACTGAACAGTTAGCTGACACCTACCGAGTGGAGAGTACATGTTTAGGGTTAATGGAACAAGTCTTGTAAAAACAAGGAGAGCAAGACATGAAAAATTTTGTAGTTGAATCAGAATAATTACTGCTTTAGGGTCTACTGAGCTACAACCTACCAATCCAGTGGTTTTTCTGTTTTAATTCAAGCTTCCTAAATATATATTTTGCACAACTGCAAACACTTGCCTTAACAATGTTGTCATTAGTGGAATGACATGTTACAGCAGCGGTGATATCAGACACATCTCCATCTCTTGACACGGCCAGGACAGTGACAGGAAGTGAGACGGGTTGGCTGCTCAGAATTGCAGTGTTAATGAGTGTGCGGCTCTGCAAAACAGGTGCAAACAAAACTACTGAGTAAGAATTAAGATGAATTTTCATTTTTTACAGATTACCAGACAAAATGCCTAAATTACATTAACTTAGTAGGTACTTTTATCCAAAGCAACATACATTTTGAAAAAGCAGGGTCAGCCACTCCCTGGAGCGAATAGGGTCCACAGTGACATCTCAATCTACCAACCCCAGGATTTGTACCAGCGACCTTCTGATCACAAGCACAGCATCCCAATCTACTAAGCCACCCACTGCATCAGAGATAACTGTCAATGTATACCTGGTGCAATTAAGACTCACCAGAACATGATGCCAAGTAACATCAACATGCCCAAAAATCTTGTTGTGATGCGTATTAATACAAGAAAAAAAAATCAGGCCTATTACCTTAGTTATTGGAGCAATACCTACAATTTCCCAGTCACTGAAGAAGAATGTGCTCACCACTGCCCTTTGTGGTGACAGGGGGTGACTGTGGCCAGAGTACTCCACCCTCCAGTGAGCAGTGATTGCCATGACAACACCAAAGTGCTTGCGCAAGCCTTCCACAGAAAGACAGGCCACTTGTTGATGAACAGTAGGACTGCAAAGGTCAGATTTGACAAAATAACTTACTCATACACTATTTATTAGCAACCGTGCAAGTCAAATGCCTTTTGTGGCCACACAAGCTCTGTTGTTTGAGTCACATGTTTTTTGACACACCTGTAACTGCCTCTGTGTCTGTTCAGTTTATGACAAATTATTGAGACAGTGTCATGTGTGGGAGCTGCATTCATCTCCAGAGTAATGGCCCAAAGGTCAGAGGTCAGAGCCTGATGTGCCCTCAGGGATAAAAGCCCTTTCTTCACTTTCATCCTGATAAAAGATCAAAGTGCAGTATGAAGCAGAGTCGAAGGCATATCTAAGCATATTTAAGAAATGTTACATATTACACTTACTGTACCTTATAACCACTAAATCTCCAGTGAAATTTGACATCAGGCTAATGGAAACTTGGACTTGCTGACTGCCATGTACCGGGCCTTTCTGGTAGCCAATCAGAACATTGGGATCCAGCCTTAGCTCCTCCTCTGCTCCATTTGAGCATCCTAAGTGCTCTCTTGTCAGGTTCCTCACCCAGGCCTTGCCTCCCACGGCCAGTGCGCCAAGGTAATACAGCCTTTTCTGAGACGGCTCCCATTTCTCCTTCAAGCACGTAGGGCTCTGCTTAAAGTCTGAAACTGACCCAGGGGAGGAGCAGTACAGCCGAATGTGAGGTAGAGTGCGGCTGGCGTGCTCCCGGAGCCGTTTACCGCGGTATCTTTGTCTGTGCAGTTGCTTTGATTTGTGGGACTGTCTCGGGTGTGATGAAGCACTCTGATCCGTTTCAATCCAGCCCTGTGGCAGCTTCAGGGTCACCATGCAAAATCCCCCCAGAGGCTGTTGAATAAAGAGGTTTATTCAAACAACACTGAGCTCTTTTAGCAGGCTGAGCAAAGCCTCATCTACAAAGGCCCAGGCCCTACCTGAGTTACGCATGTGGCTCTTTGTTCCTCTGTCTCTTTAAAAGCATGAAGTGTGACACAGTGCCCCCTACTGGCCTGTCCTCGCCAATGAAAAAGTGCCCGCACCTTGAAGGTCACTCCCTTTTCACCATCCCAGTCTCTCTCCACAGTGTTAGAAAGAAGCGAGGCAGAGAAAGGCGGCATATCAGGAGAAGGTGAGGGACTGGAAATGAGCTGAGGGACGGAGAGCAAGACATGAGGCCAAAGGAGCAGGCTGAAAACTGCTGATCGACTGAGTGCTACTGGACATTAACACTGTACTAACAGAGGGTTAATACGGTATGGTACAGATACAGTGACTGAACACTACTGAACATTAACACTGTACTGATAAAGGGTTAATACAGTACAATACTGGTACAGTGACTGAATACTACTGAACATTAACATTGTACTGAAACTGTTTTAGTCACGAGCAATTACGCTAGCAGTCAAAGCTAGCCTAGCAATATTAGCTGAAGGTGGATAATAACCCTCTGTAGTGTTCAAAATTGCTGTTGATTAATAACCCCCCCCCCCCCCCAAAAAAAAAAAAAAGTGAACTGAACCATGGCTCAAGAATTGAGGTCTGAAACAGACCATGGATTTGGAGAATTCTTACACCTCTAGTAGACAGGCTAATATCTTATAGCCGCATTTAGAGAATGGACAAAATTAGATGCTGTAACAGGGGTGCTGTTCCATTAGCAACAACCAAGGTCCACTGCTCCCAGTAAAATTTGCTGGGGGTTGGTTCCTTGAGCCAGATCAAGTGTGTGGTCCAGATTAAATTGTGTTTCAGTTCAAATGCAGACCGGAGTCTACCACGTGAGCCCCCCCTGTGTTATACTTTTACATCAAAAATAAAATTTCTGCATGGAGCACATTCTTCACATTATTATGACAATACATACAACTCTGCATAGTATTTCAGCACCGGTGAGTGACTAAGGTGAACATTTACCTTTGTGACAGAGTAAGAACCATATGAAGCCTGGACCTTAATTTGGGCGGGGGCTTCCGCAGGCGGAGCCAGGAGAAATGACTGGCTGAAGGTGAAGGGACTCGAGTTGGAGAAGATCAGTCCCAGGTTAGCCTGTGAGAGAGGGAGAGCTCGCCAGGGAGGGAGGATGCGTATCTGGGCGGGCAGGAAAGGGGGCGGCAGAGCTTGGGCAAAGGCTGTGTTTGGGTTGGGGGGGGGGGGGGGGGGGGGGGGGGGGCAAGGCGTACAACCCCAGGGGCCAGAAAAATTAGGGAAATCACTTGTGACAATGACACAGGTATTGCTGAACAACTAAGTTATCATCTACATTTAAGTGCTACTTGAAAATAAGATGAAATATTATGTTTAAATGTCATCATGTATGATGTGCATGCGCTAAATATATAAACCAATGTAGAGAAGCACATTCTGGATGCTTGATGCTCTTCTGAACTGCACACTCACCGGCCGAGAGGAAAGACAGGACTGTCATTATCTTCACCGCTTTTCCAGTCGGGCTCATCGCGCCCTTAATGTGCTTTGATGCTGTCATGCGGTCAAAGAACAGGACGTTTGAACTGGTCCTCAAATGGTATTGCAGCATTTAGCTTCAGACTGGTGCTAAAGGGCAAAAGCATACTGGTGACAAGCTGATGTACTTTTGACCAAAAGGAGTCCTACAGAGAATGAGTTCCCAACCCTCACTCCGTGAACTGGTACTGGTCTGTGGCCAGTATCCACCAAGCTGTGGAATGCTGTGGATTTATTTTTTTTACAATCACTCACATTAACATAATAATAATAATGATAATAATAATAATAATAAATTACAGGCACTTTGAAGGCAAAAGGCATCATTATATCTTTGATCACATTAACTTAAATTGCATTAATCTTGATATCCCAATGGGAGAATAATATGATTTTAAAAGAATTTAATTTCTATATTGAACACACAGCTATGAAATCGTTTTGATGGTATTGTGGCATGACTGTACAGGCCATTAATCGCAATTTAGAAATGTAATCATTTGACCGCCCTATTAACAATCTTTGCTCAATAGCAGGGCACGATTGCATTTCTAAATGGAATTGGCAGACAGAGATTTATGAAACGAGGAGCTATGCCTTTACTACAAGGGTCTGATTTTAAAGAAAATGACTGAGAACACATGATTTAAACTAATTAGCGTGAAAGTATTTGGGGGGGCACCTATATCACTTATAGGATTTAACCTTTAAATGTTTGTCCATAACATTTTTTTTATTAATAATGATGGGGCTTCTTTTCTACTCTGCTCCTGCATTTAAAAACAGATAGAAAACAGTGCCTCAGGATTCAAATATGTCAAATTGTCTTGGCCTAATGAAATTCAAATTATTTGCGGTAACTAACCCACTGTCATTGTTCATGTAAGAATATTAAATGAAAACGAAGGGGAAAAAAATTGAATCAATTTAATAAAAAAAAAAAAACGGAAACATACTGTGAAGACAAAACAAAAAAAGAAATTCACAACACAAAAAGATGATTCAAGACAGTTTAATACCACTAAATAGTTAATATAATATTAAATTATTACATTTAACGTTAACATATGGTTCAAAGCTATGTACAAGTGATGCAAATATCACATTACAAACATACGTGCTGTCAAGGAGACGAATAGTATAAGCAGTACTGGAGCTGGAGCTATACAAACATAAATGATTGATATTACATACCAATAATAGCTGGTGTTAAAAAAAAATTAACTTTTTAACATAATAACAGAATACACTCACCTAGTGCCGAACCAACTTTCTTAAAAATACTCAGTGGTTATTTATATATGATTGTCCCTATTATCTTCCCTTCATCTGGACTCTGCTTTCTCCGCTTTGAACACAGGGATTTCCTCATTCTGCACAGAGAGTGATCCCGCCTCGAGCCATCCTGCTCCATCCGAAATCTCTGTGTTTCTACAGCATGTCCGTTAGTGAGCAGCTGCTTTGTCAGGTAATCAATATATTCTGTGGCCTCAATGTTTCTTCCTCCTCCACCCACTGTTCATATTTCGTGAGCTTGACACAGAGATCTGTCACCCTGATGGCGCTTCACCCTCCTCCTTCACATTTTGTGCGAAATGTACAAAAATCGGGCATGTTTTCCTACTGAAGTATTCATAGATGCCGGCTGTGACTTGGGAAGATACTGTAGGGGGTTCAGAGAGTTCTCACAATATGAACTGAAATCTCTGATTTATCCCTGCCTCCACGACACAGTTCTGATACCCATAACAGGGCACCACAAGGAGCTTAGGAACACTGTCCTGGAAAGGGCAGCTTAGTGTCAATCTGGGGCATTACATTTCATAGCTGTGTGCCACCTTGCCACTGTCTCGTCTTCCTCTCTCTCCTCTCATCACAGCTGGCTGCCCTGGCACTACCATGTGTGCTGCTGACACACACTCTCCATACACGCTTTTTTGAATTTTCCTGTTTACAGAGCCCCTGGTATGTGGAGACAGCTTCAGCTTCTCTGCTCAGCCTCTCAGTCTCTGTATTCCCTACCATTGCTCTCACGCTGTTAGTTAATCCGCACTAGCAATGGCCTGTCCCTGATGGTACATATTTCCTTGTGGGGATTTAATTTCTAAGCTTGACCTCATAAACAGCACGGGAACAAATACACACAGATATCAACCTTAATGTCGATGTTTTGTACATCAGATACAGGCTCTCTATCAAAAAGTTTGGCTGCTCTTAAACTGCAAAACTATAATGGGATTGTGGGTGAATATAGGTAAAGCGATCAAAATAACAGGAAGTCAGCAGAATACAGTACAGGAATACAGTACAGGAAGCCACGTGTAAGCACTACTCCTTCACGCCTCACTACTCCTTCATGCATTACTCCTTCATACACCGATCCTTCATGCCACACTACTCCTTCATGCATTGTTCCTTCATGCCACACTACTCCTTCATGCACTACTCATTCAGATTTCACTACTCTTTCATGCCTCACTACTCCTTCATGCAGTACTCCTTCATGCCAGACTACTCCTTCATGCACTACTCATTCAGATTTCACTACTCCTTCATGCCTCACTACTCCTTCATGCTTTTCTACTCCTTCATGCCCCCTACTCCTTCATGCACCTCCCTCAGACTCTCTGTGATCTTCTGATGTTCTTAAGGGTTCATTTCACTGCTGTTTTTTATGAGGGAAATATCTTAGAAAATCGTTTTATTTGTTTTCTGACAAATTCTATTCCAATCAAAGATTTATTGAAGGAGAAACAACATTACAGAACACAATCACAGAACACAATACAAAGAATAATACACAATATACCCTGAAGCAATATATAACCATTAAGAATGACATGGATGTTGTATCAAGGAAGAAAGTGATAAAGACCAGGATTTAGCTGCATGAGGCACAAAGTGCTACTTTGCTTTGAGGAAGCACTATTATTCACCTTCAAATGTTCAAATCCTGAAAAATAAAAAGGAAATCCAGACCCAACACAGGGGATCAGGGGATTGAAACAAGTGGTATCATACATAAATCGTAACTTCTGTATATTTCTGTCAGAGCAACTGGTAATCAGCCAGGTTCAGAGGGTTGCACCATGGATGCCTGTAGCCACATTATGTGTATTTGTGAGTGTAAGTCTCATCGAGGCATGACTGCCGCTGCTGTGCATTGTCACTGGGATGCACTGCAGCCTGCGCTCTGTGAAAAGACACTGAGAGGGACGAAGAACGAGAGAGTGAGAGGTGTGGAAAGAATGACAAGAGATAGCATGAAAGACAGATGGAGAGACATGGGGTAACTATTCCATGGTGTCTGGAAAAAAAAACTCCAAAATTAGTAGATAAACAATGAGTCACTGGTTCCCCTCCAGCTCAGTGACACTGTGACTCACCGCTTTGACTCTGCATGGGTCCAATCCATCTGTCCTTCCTGCGGTCGGACACTGTTGAGGAGGGGGTGCTTAGGTATGCCAAACAAAGCAATGCCGCACATTTATAGTCAGGCACATTTTAGGCACCTACTTCTCTTCATGATGGCCTTGTAGGCCCTCGGTCCAAAGGCCAGGATCAGCAAGGCGCAGAGCAGCACTGTGGATACCTTGAATGCTGCCAGCTGTTTATGCTCAGGGCCAGCTGAAGACAGAGAGAACACAGGGCACCATCATAAAGGCTGTGATTTTAATAGAGGAACCTTATAAGGCTGCTCAACACAGTGCTTTCAACTTCACAAGCAAACTTATATTGCAACAAACTAGTCCGTTCCACAGACTTGCCTTGGCACTGTCGAACAGGGCAGGTAGTGTTGATCACAGGATGAGATGGAGGTGAGGAAGTGGAGGATGACGCTGCCTCTGTGGTCAGGTTTGCAGTCACATTCATCACTGGAGAAGCGTCTGTCCTTGTCACTGAAATATAGTGAAGGATGATGCAAGAGTAATGACATATAACATATAACAGTGAGCTTTAGTTGCTGTTCTACATCATTTTCAATAAAATGTATAGTAACGCTTTACATTAAGTGCACCTTTGTAATGCATTCATAATGCATTCATAGAACATTCATAGGCAGCATGCAAGTACACCATAACATCCTAACATCCCTTAACAGCTTTAATATACATTAATTATTATATAATGTTTGTTATTAATATATATTACAGCTGTTAAGGGATGTTAAGGTATACATACATGATGTTTATGAATGTTTTATGAATACTTAATGAATACATTATGAAGGTGTACTGAACGTTTTATGAATGCAATATAAATAAATGCATTATGAAGGTGCAGTTAATGTAAAGCGTTACCAAATGTATTTTATAACAGCAGATTTTCACAGCAGAGAAATTTCAGTCAAGAAAAACATAGATAAAGAGTATGACTACTCATATCAAATCATCAGTAACAAACGTTTGTTCCCTATATCTAAAAGGATCACAAAAGTAGCCTTGTACCAGTTCAACATTCAGGTTGCATCCTCCAATATGCTAAACTGCTAACTGAGCCGACTAACATCATTACCTTCACTAATTATCAATTGTCAGTGAAAAACAAGTTAGCTTGCAGTGGTGAAGGTTCCACTTATTGTTAGCTCAACCAGATATATTCCTGGACTAACAATGTCCTCTGACATGAATAAAATAGGTTTTTATTTTTCAAGAGATTTTGACTCACCGACAGCCAGCAGGAACACAGTCAGAAGAGAGACAGCCATTTTGTCCATTACAGAAAAAGCTGAAAGATTTATTATTAACATTTAGTTCAGAATCTGCTGTGTACACATGAATGTGTGTGTGTGTGGTTGAATATAAGTTGACTATCAAGGTCGCAGTACTTTGTCTATCTGTGTTTCTTTTCGATAATTTTCACGGTCAACGGGGAGAGACTTGCAAGTTTCTGGTTAATTAAAAAATTTGGCAAAGGAGAATAGTAAAAATTCTCTAATGAGATGATACTTAATTGAAATGAAGATTAAAACGCGTTATTTGGTCTCATAATGATCATTACAAAAATGAGAATGTCATGCTAAGCAAATAAAAGAGGATATGAGTGGGAAACACTCCTTGTTACTGTCACTGCCATTATACTTTGGTCATTATTACATCGACAGTCAGTCATTATGTAGAATACTACATGTTCAACATACAAAAAGTAAGTCCGATCTTTTCTTACCCTCCATACAGTATCTCAGAAAGGGAAAAAGAGACGGTTTGGGAAACCATGTGAACAGAACTGAAGCTGCAGGAAACACAGAGACGTGTAAAACTTTCTCTTCCTCTCCCTCCCCCTGTCTGTGCCTACAGCAAAGCTTCCGTACATCAAAGTGTGTTACAGCAACATTTTAAAATAGTAAGTAGAGAAATGAGTAAGTAGGTAGGAGCAAGTAGAGAACAAGAGAGCCAATCAGAAGCTGGGATCCACTAATTCGTCAGATTGGTGTCAGTGCGCTCAGCCCCTGTATCTACACTGTATTGTTATAATACTGCATCCCTAACCTGCCTGTCAGTGTGCTCAGCCCCTGTATCTACACTGTATTGTTATAATACTGCATCCCTAACCTGCCTGTCAGTGCGTTCAGCTCCTGTACCTACACTGTACTGAAATAATACTGCATCCATAACCCACTTGTATTACAGTACGCTCAGCCACTGTATCTACACTGTACTGTAATAATACTGTACCACTAACCTGCCTGTGTCAGTGCACTCAGCCCCAGTATTTACACTATACTGTAATAATACTGTAACCCTAATCCACCTGTGTCAGTGCACTCAGCCACTGTATCTACACTGTATTGTTATAATACTGCATCCCTAACCTGCCTGTCAGTGCGCTCAGCCCCTGTACCTACACTGTACTGTAATAATACTGCATCCATAACCCGCCTGTATCACAGTGCACTCAGCCGCTGTATCCACACTGTACTCTGATAATACTGTACCACTAATCCGCCTGTATCAGTGCGCTCAGCCCCTGTATCTACATTGTTCTTTAATAAGATTTAAGATTCAAGATTCAAGAGATTTATTTGTCACATACAGTACCACATGCAGTGAAATGTATCTCTGTGTCAGCCTTATTTGGCTGTGCAAAAACAGAAATAGAAGAAAAAAAAAAGAAAAAAGGTAAGAAGTAGGAGTAAAAAAGAGAAATTACAATATACAAATACCATCTATAGAACCAAGTATATAATCTAAAATATACAATGCAAATATATAATCTAAAATTAAGAATCTAAAATAAAAATAGTGCAAAATCTGAAATATAGTGCAAATGTGCAGTATTTGTGCATTCAGTGCAAACGTACATAGTGTACAGAAAGGACCAGAGTTAGACTAAATTGAGAAGCCTTATGGCCTGGGGGAAAAAACTCTCCCTGAGTCTCTCAGTCCTGGAAGGCAACGGAACCGTCTGCCTGAGTTCAGCCTGCGGAACAGGCAGTTTGCGGGGTGTAAGGAGTCCTTAATTATCTTAGTACCTCCGGACCTGCAATGTTTATTGTAGGTGTCCAGCAGGGACGGCAGAGGAGATCTGACACAACGCTCGGCTGCCCTGATCACCTTCTGCAGGTCTTTGCGGTCCTTTAGAGAACAGTTCCCAGTCCATACTGTAATGTTCATGGTCAGGATGCTCTCCACAGCAGCTGAGTAGAAGGTTTTTAGGATCGCTGGAGTGACCCTAAATCTCCTCA
>JAODJU010000050.1:10070735-10088717 GCA_026776725.1 Gnathonemus echidnorhynchus | reverse complement strand
CTCTGTGAGCGCAGTGCTGCTGGTATGTGGCCCTCACACGCTCCAGCTCCGCGTAGCGCTCCACCAGCCGGAGCCTGCCCTGCTGCAGCCGGGGCTTCAGCTCCAGGTTCTGCTCGGCCAGGCTGCGGTTTGAGGCCAGCGCCATCTCCCTCTCCAGCTGGGCATTTTGCACCTGGGCAGGACAGCAGCATGTTCACACACACACACACACACACACACACACACACACACACACACACACAGGTTTGCAATTATATCTTGGGGACTCTCCGTTCATCTCTATGTTGAAAACTCATAAGTAACCAAACAAAACATGAGACTTTTGGCATTTTTAGTTTTTTGATTGCATTCAAAGATCTTTGTGGGGACCTGAGAAATGGTCCCCACAACGTCAAAATAACAGGTTTTTATTAAATGTTCCCCACAATGTAAACATAATCTGCATGCACGGACCTGACCGTCCAGCGTCACACAGCTCCTAAGCCTGACTAGTAAAATGTGTCACAATTATGGACAAACACTAACTGAAATCTCAAACAGATGCAATTTTTATGTCTTTTGAGCACACTGAGCACATTGAGTACACATCAACAGTGCAGGGTATAAAACGCAACTGAAACTTTGACTTTAATCACCTGCAGATCGCCCCTTTATCAGTAATCACCTGCACCAAATGTTTCCTGTAGTTATACATCTACACAAAAATGAGAATTAACTTGCACAGCGCTCTTCAGGTCACACCAAAGCATCTCGATAGGGTTAAAGTCAGTGCCCATATTTATAAAGCTTCTCAGAATCACTCCCATGAATTGCTCTAAACATCTCACTATAATAAGAATTTATCCTACATCAGAGGGTGATGATCAGAGGATGTGAGAAGTAGCTATGAAACGTCCTACAGCCACTGTTAGTGAGGAGTTTGAGCATGAATGGCTTCTCGTGTTTAAGACACCCTTAGCCACAAACTGATAATAAAAATGACGTGTTGTAGGTTATGATATTGCTGCTAAACTACTGGCATACAGAGAAAGTACAAGAAAAACTGTGATGCACAAAATCTACTGTTATTACTTCTAATAAGGAAAATAATAATAATACATTAAAATAAAATAATAATAATTATTATAATGTCAATGTAGAGCAGTGTTTCCTAACCCAGTCCTCAGGTACCCCAGACAGTCCATATTTTTGTTTTCTCCCGGGTCCCAACACACCCATATCAGGTATTCTGAGTTCTTGATTGGTTGGAAGCTGGGAAGGAGAAAAAATGTGGACTGTCTGGGGTCCCTGAGGACTGGGTTGGGAAACACTGATGTAGAGTATAAAGAAATATGGAAAACCAAGCGTCATTGCTTGCTTTTGCTGAACGATATTACAGCTGGAAAACTAAATTTAAAACTGTGTAACAGATCTTGAAACGTGGCCAGAATGTAAATTAGCCTGCCATCCAGGACATTCCATCGTCTTTATTTGTTAATTTTGTCTGCTCATCATTGAAGACAATATGACAAACATACCATCCATTGAAAAGAGAATCAGGACTCCAATAAACTGAAACACAAGTCTGTATATTATCATGACTCAAAGAATATCACTTCCTGTTTTTACTGATGTCACTTCCTGTTTCCCTGCTAAGGTTTAAACCCAAGCCTGCTTTTGGGAATACCTCCTTGGTGTTCTCACTTTAAGGTGTATTTATTGAGATTATTAATTATAACTGATTATTAATAATTTCATTGTGCCCATTCACTACCAGTGACGGTAAGTGAGCGACAGACGGTTTCCCAGATTTCCGTATGGGCAAATTTTAATTAATATTTCAATGCTTGCAAGTGCACTTCACATTCAATAGCTTTCTCACAGTCACTGGTGGTGAATATACAAAGTGTGATTATTAATAAATATTTAGAAAAATATATAATCTGAAAGTTAAATGGTGTATATTATCCCCCAAAGTCTAATGCTTAAAGCACACTATACTGGAATGCAAATTTCTGATCCTCCTTCTCAAGTGATGAACACTAATATGACAATTTTCTAGCAACGACAGACAGTGTTATTTCCTCGTATCCATGATTCGGTGCAATATATCTCAATTTTTTCCCCACAGTTTGAAGTCTAACTTGGTTTTACAAACAAGTGCAATATAACCACTTATGATATTGGTGCAATATACTTTTACTTTACTGTGCAATATACAGTTTTACTTTTCCTGTAACTTTTGGACAAAGGTACTTTAGATTCCTATACAGAGATTTTCTCTCATTTTATTTTTATTTTATTTATTAGAATGTTTAACAGTGCCGTAATTTGTTTTACACTTCATTCCTATTTTTATACTTGTATTGTTCTTGTCTTCGTGTTTATACGTGATTGTGCAGTCGCAATGTGAGCAATTTCCTCCGGGATTAATAAAGTCTTCTGATTATGATAATGATTCTGATTGGGACAGTCCACGAACAAAGTAAAATCTGATGCATTCGTTCATGAGGGTAATACTAAACCTTTTTTTCACAAGGAAAAAAATAAGCCATGATCTCGAAATATCGAAAAGAAAAAATGTTTACGCATGTCCTCTACAGACTTCCGTACTTTCCTGTAGTTACACATCTACACAAAAATGAGGATTAACTCAAGCTCTCCAAAATCCTGGCAGAGTTAGAAGTACTTTTCGAGGATAAGAGCATTAATAAAATGCTCGACCCTAAAGGCAAGACCAAAATTGTGTCACTCTGAGACTTTTGGGCCACTTCCTACTCTGAGACGCTTTATAAATACGGACACAGGACTCAACCTTCTTTTTTTAACCATTCTTCAGTTGATTTAGCTGTGTCCTTTGGGTCATTGTCTCGGTGGATCACCCAACGCCTCTTAGGCTTGAGGTCATGGACTGCTGCCCCTACATTCTACTGTAAAATATTTTGATACACCTTTGAAGTCCTTGTTCCCTCAATGATCGCATGATGTCCAGGCCCTGAGGCAGCAAAGCAGCCCCAAACCACGCTGTTCCCCCTCCACCATGTGTCACACTCTCAATGAGGTTCTGATGTTGGTGTGCAGTGCCAAACATGCTTTTATCCTCCAAACATAGTGTTTGCCTCATCAGTCCATAAAACATTTTCCAGGAAGTGTTGTGGAACATCCAAGCATTTTTGGTCACTTGAGACAGGCCGCAATGCCATTTTTCCACAGCATGGGGTTTCTTTTATGGTATCCTTCCATGAATACCATTCTTATGAAGTGTTGTTCTAATAGTGGACAATGGAACAAAGGTTTTTGCAGTTTGTAGATTTTCTGTATGTCTTCTGCAGTTACCCTTGGGTCCTTTCTCACCTCTTGCAGTATTGCCCATTGTAGCCTTGAAGTGATCTTAACAGGCATAGCCCACTCCTAGGGAGACTAGCAACAGTCCTGATTTTTCTTCATTTGCAGTGTATGCAGGTTTTCTCTGACACTCCCTAATTAGATTACTAATTACAGGACGTACTGGCTGAAGAGTCCTCACACCTGGGTTTGAACAGCTGACCTAAAGGTTATCCCAGAAACGTGCAAACACACCAGCCCTTTGTAGATAAGATTGCCCACCCCTGACTTAGAGGTTCACTTATGTTTTCTAGCCTGCACTGCACTGTGTGTATTTCCTCAATATACTCAATAAAGTATAAAAAAAAGCATAAAAAGACATTAAAAGTACACTGTTTGTGTGTTATTAGTTTAGTTAGATTGTGTTTGTCTATATTTGTGACTTAGATGAAGAGACCCCATTATATTAGCAATCAAATCAAATTCAAATTTGCACAAATCAATGCACAAATCAATGCACAAATCCGGGTGATTCCAAACGATTCACATACTTTTTCTTGCAACCATGTTCTGAAATTTGTACTGAATTTCCTGAATTAAGATAAACAAAGACGACCATAAAAAATCAGCCTCATCTTACACTCAAAATGAGATAAATCTAACCGTAAATTCAGGTATAATTTTTTCAAGAGAAGAACTGACTAAAAATGACTGTGAAAGCAGCTCCCTCCCTGAAGATTGCTGCTATTAGGGCAATAATTAAGGATTTTAAAATGGCTGCAGCTGGGATGTTACTACCCAGAAGCAGATGCCCCTCATGCACAGTGAACTGGACAATTCTAGACAGCTATGGATTGGCAGAAACTGACTACGTCCTGGTTCACGAATCTCTAAAACTACCATTACCAACAGAATGCATCTGCCAACATCCACCACACGCATCAGTACCTGCAGATTAATAAAACTCACAACAAATCTTGACCAAGTCTGGGTTCTATTGTCAGAAAATAATGAAACAGCTTTCTGGCAGCAAATGGCAGAAGTGCTTTGGAGTAAAACGTGTCACAATAGTGCAGAAAGGCAGCTGACGTCACTGTGCTGCAGACCGGTGATGCTGTGGGGCTGTTTTTCTGCACTGGAAGCGAGCACACCCGGCAAATAGCGGGAGATCTCAGTTCAGCATCTGGCTGACATAATGCTGACTATGAAAAACAAAAATAAAGTGAATTTGGTCCAGTATTTTTTATTAATTTAACTGTAAATCTAAATCTACGTTAAATTGTGAGGAGAGGTATCATGTAAATTAATGTAAGGGGACCTCAGTCTTTCCCGGGGTTTACAAAACCTGAAGCTCCAAACAACTGACAGGTGACCATGGTTCTTTAAAATATTTGGAGTAAAGTTCTTAATTTAACAGGGCCTTTGTGTTAAATGCCATTTTTTCTTTCAATAATCAGCACTCATTTGTGATATTCTCAGTAACTTTCTTAAACGTGTCTTGGGAATAAGGTTGTTTTTTTTTAACTGAATAGAAATTCTGTCCATTTTAGTGTCACTGGTTATATACGCAACTCAAGCCATTTAACCCTCTGGGGTCTAGGGGTAGGAACTGAATCATATTAAAAGATTCCAGACTGTCTGAAGATAAGAGTGCCCAATAACAGTGCCCATTACACACAACAAAGCCCCCTGTAAAGGGTTTTTACAGTGGGTACCTCATCGGACTCCAAAGCCAGTGACTGGACCCGGTCTGCATCATCCAGTAAATCCTGCAGCTCTGCCTGGCTAAAGTGCTGAAGCTTTTCCATCAACCTGAATCAGGGACACACATGAGCTGCGATGAGTACATTTACACGGACAACTGATCACTGTCCCAAAAATTAAGAAGTCAAGCTCAGAATAAAACTCTCACACCATCAACAAATCGCTGATTAAACTACTGTATTATTTATAATTATGGCCGTTATAGTGATGTAACAGAAAAATAAAATACAGGAGGCAGAGTGCATTCAACACAAATTAGACATTTACAACCAGGATCCATTATTAGGAACCGAGGAAGCTACTTACCGGCGCTGGGAAAGACACAGCAGGCTGCGGCGGCCCCGCTTTCACAGGGCGGACTTTCTGAACTGCCTGTGCAGGGACAGAAATGGTCATCGTGGGGATATGGTTAGGGCTCTGATGATAGATTTGATGTTATCATGATATATTTAGGGTTAAGGTTATGGTGAAAGATCTGGGATTATAAAGATACATTTAGGATTATGATAATATATTTAGGGTTAGGGTTGTGATGAAGATTTAAGGTTATGATAATTGACTTAGGATCATGCTTATAGATTCAGGGTTACGATGATAGATTTTTAATTACGATGACAGCGGTAGTTTTATACAACCGATCGGAAAGGTTGGTACCGGGGCGAAACAATACTCACGTTGGGCTATCAAATCAGACGCGCTGAATGTGGGTCCACATTGACTGACATTAACGGGAATGACCAAGCGGTCCTGCTAAGAGATAGAACCGAGCCGAAAACGCTCCAAACAAAGAGAAAGTGTGCGTCCGAAATGCGGCGTTAGCCGAACGGCTAGCGCTCAGACGGGATACACAAAGCAGGCGCCGGCTAACTTTACAGGGCTCACCGAACGGATCAGCACCAGCTCTCCACGCTGCTACCAGTCGACGACTAAGTCATAACCAACCCAGGCAAACACAGCTTGCAACCTCAGTTGCGCTTCGGTTCCGTCAAGCTGTTCCTCGTTTTCCGAAAAGTTTCACTTGAGACTGACAGAAACCAGCAGCCATTTTGGGTGAACCAATTACCTAGAGGTACGGGGGTGTGCTTGCTCTCTATGAAACCCCGCCGATATTGATATTAAAACACATTTAAACTACACAAATGCCATGGAATTCTTTGGTGTACATATAATATAATAGGCGCTAAAATGTTGATTACACTGTAGTATATTCGGTATCGAGTTAAAGCAATGGTACGGTCTGCAGCGCCACCGGTTTAAGGGGAAACCCCATGCACGTGACTGGTGCGTTACGCAAACACGGGTGTGATGGGGATTTGCCACATAAAGGTAAACAATAACCAAAAACATGAAATATATACAAAAAGATTCAACGAAAGTTGAAGGGATTGCCAAGATACGGTCACTTGCATGTATAATTCTCCGCAAAAGGAATATTATGACGTTGTACATTAATTTTGAATTACAAGAAAACTTCTCGACAGTTTTTAGTAACAGTTTACAAACATTTTCACTAATGACTACCAGTTTTCAGAACAATATATTTATTTTTTAATCTTACACATGATATAACAAACATACAGCCTAATAAATGAAAATATAGATCAGAAGACATGATAAATTGTATAAAACATTGTTAAAAAGTTTGATACAAGAAAAAAAACACTAAACGGGATACAGTTCACAGTTGAGATCCTATAAACAGGATTATGGGAAACATAAATCATATTATAGGGTACTAAATAAAACCATAGCAAAATCATACAAGAGAAAATGTCTGCAGGTTCTCACTCATTTTGGAACAGAAGATTATTTGGATCTAGATCAAATAGTAAGTAGACTTACACAGGAGCATCTGTCAACTTTTTAAACAAACTGACAATGTTGATCTTTGATATTTGATAATAATGTTGCTGATCTACATTTTTATGTACAAGTTCTGATTATACAGCTCTGGAAAAAATTGAGACCATTCTAAATGTAAAAAAATCTGCATTTTTAAACCTTGGTTTAATCCCGGTTCTGCTGGCAGAGGGTTACACTATGCCTGACACTGAAAATTTTACTGCGGTCTCTTAATTTTTTCCAGAGCTGTATATACACGTTTGTCAGACAGTGTTGTGCTAATTCATGAATCCATTCTTTAATGGGACTGATTATTTTTCAGGCCTTTCAGTGCAGAAAATGAAAGGAGAGTGTGAAGCACAAGAGCCACCAGATCATAAAAAAAGAGCAGGGCTGCGATACCTGTAAAGAAATCCTGGAATGAAAGGGAGACAGCAGTTACAGTGTGGAATAGTGTAGTGCAGATGCTGACACACACATTACAGACCAAAACTGCTCAGACTTTCAGGTGTTAGTCAGCTGCCCATTAGACTGCAGGACTCTGCCTGGGTTTGCTGTGGAAACCCCTGGTTTGGAGTCCTACAGCCACATGGCACTGCAGGAGCACGAAGTACTGCGAATCTGCAATGCCATAAAGAGCGACTGGGCAGCATGCAGCAGAACGGTGGGCACTCACATGCAGCATCTCGTGCGGACACTGTCTGAATTCATAATATTCATCAAATCCTGTGAAATGGCAGTTCTTCTTGGGGGGCAGATATGCCAGGGATGGGCCGTACACACAGATGGCGCTCAAAGCCCCGATTACTCCAGCCACATTAGTATATGCACAGCTCTTCAACTGAGAGGGAGAATTACATTGGGGGGGGGGGGGGGGTGGGTGATGTAAACTGCTTCCTTTAAAAAGGCCTTTCAACAATGAGCCTATATTTTACAATGCGCTCAAATTCAAGAGTTTGGAAATTATTGTAATTATTGTCATTATGATTATTTTTACTGTATAAAACTGACAGCTGAATAATTCAACCCAGAATGTACTTACTAGTAATTTATTGGGAGATTTTTCACAGGCAACCGTACAAGATCCAGCTGTCACAAACTGAAAAGAAATACACGGTCTTTCTCTTAGGAAATTATATACATGCATCTACAAATCAAGTTAAGCATCTGGTTAAGCCTCAGCAGGAGTGTGAAACTTTGAAACTTATACCCTGACTACAGATATGAAGCAATACTGTCAGTCACTAATAGTATGGATTACTCATCAGACATTATTTAATAAATAATGATAACATAGTTTTAAAATAAAATATTTTTTTGGTTACAGTACCATACAGCCAACACACAGGGGAAGGAGGTAGAGCATGGGCAGGCTGAGGTCTAAGTAATAGAGCGGCACAGCCAGAAGTACATGGAACAGCCCCAGCAACACCGCCCCCACCTGGAGAAATGGTGAAAACGCCGCGTCAAGGGCGCGAAGGCGAAGAAGAAAATAACGCACAATATTCAGCGGTAGTTTTTTCATTACACCTTTTGTTCACCGTTATCGAACTTTTTCGCCAAAGCACCCATTCTAAATGTATATTCGTAAATTAAAGCTTCATTATTTTATATAGCCTAAGGGTTTTTTTCCAGTGTGCGAAATACCCGTCAATATTCGGGGGGGGGGGGGGGGGGGGGGGGGGGGGGGGTCCTCATCTCCCTATTGTTGCGCAATACCGATCTTGAGCCCCCCTTAAAATTTTGCTTTTTTATTTTATCTTTTTATCCTTTATTTTACCAGAAAGGTTCCTTTGAGATACAATATCTCTTCTTCCAGTAAGTCCTGGCCAAGAGGGCAGACAAAAGTTTCATATACATACATACATACAGAGATGATTAATATGAACACAGACTAAAACACATACAAATACTCAAACTAATACATAGAATAAAATTAATTTATACGAAACAACGGCACTGTTCTTTAAGTTCAGAGTTTAAGAGATTTTTAAACACATTCAGAGAAGGCAAGGAGTTTAAATTCAAAATATTTTGTAATGTGTTCCACTCATGTGGTGCATAACAAAATGCCTCAGTTCTGTGTGTGTGGTGGGAAGCTGAAGGAGAAGTTTAACTGATGAACGGGTACTGTATGTATTTTTGAGGCTTTCAGGGGGGTCTCATGGGTTAATCGGGGGTGTCGGACCCCCCCGTATTTCGCACACAGTTTTTTTTCACCCAAAGGAAGTATTTTGTATTGGATAGGCATGAAAATGGATTGGTTATGTATGAAAACATGACGTAACTCGGGAGCACGCGGGTACGGTTCAGATGGCCGTGGCTATGACCGCTTACCGCTATGGCCTCCGTGTCCCAGAACAGAAACGGCTGGTACAGCTTCGGAGACGCCGTCCCTATGTTCTCTAAGTGGGGAGACACCATCCTGCAAGAAAAAGGCTTTCTTGACCTATTAGACGGTTCTGTCTTGGATGATGTTCACCCAAATAAACCAAACACCCTACAAGATTAATAAACGTTCTACCAACGACAGTGAGCGCAATAAAATGGCGTTTACTTTGTAGGATAACCGAAATAAAATCGATAATTTGTTATAGGTAACCACCATTATTTTGTAAGCAAGGAGGTTCCCCTCACCATTTTCTAATCTGATTAAAAGATTATTTGGAGAATAAAATGTACAGTTCATGGTCTGTTTTATATAATATTTCCCACGACCACAATGTTGCTTTTTTTCCTGAGAAGGATGTATTTTTCGCCATGTAACAGCATTTAGCAGAAGTGGGAGATATATAGTCTGATGATATTTTTATGCTATGTTACATTTCATGCACCTCATATGAACTCCTAACATAAGTATATAATACAAACCGCATAATCTGAAATGAATAACAACATGACCAGCAATCTGGACTAAGCGGGATACTAACTTGCCTCAAGATGAGCTCTGGCGCTCAGCCGGGGGGAGGAGAGCTTTATCCGGAGCGGGATTGGAGGTTTGCGGGACTTAGCGGAACGATCTAGTGGGCAATATGCGGCCAAGGAGGGTTATGGAGAGGCTTTACTGCTGTCAGTACAACCAAGATTGGGGGGAAATCGTGGAAAAGTGATTACTATCCAAACACAGCGCTAGTAAGTGTGTCCCACCTCGGAACCTAACTGAAGGCATGTTACACAAAAATAATTTTCGTTCACATTACATAACTCTGATAAATGGCAATTCTGTCTCCTGTTCAAAGTTTAGCGTAGAGCATAAAAAACACTTTAACTTTCGTACCATTTTGAATTCGTAGTAGGTTTGGTGAAATAGTTTTACCTTTTCTAAAACTGACAAGATAACTAAATGATGTTTGTCGGAAATTAACAAATGAAGTGTGTTGCATCGCATTCTAACACATTACATCGCATTTTAACATATTTGATCATTTAATGCAAATGCATTCGAGGTGCATATTAAACACAAGAGGCAAGAGACCAACCTTTATGAGCAGAAAGAGTCGGTCCCTTCGGCTGCGGCGGATCATGAAAAAGGCAGACAGAGGCGAGCTGCTCGGTACAGTACGTGCCCCTTTTGTTGTGTTACCCCAGAGGGAGGGGAGGGGAGGGGATGGATGGGGATGGGCCGCAAAACACTGGCCAGAGCAGAGTTGCGAAACTGATCACATTTCATGCGAGCCGACATCAACCCACTGGGTCATTTTTTTGCGGGATCCGTAAGAAGAAGCTGAGCTTTTTTTGCGTTGTTGGGCCAGAAAGCTCAGGTACGCCTTGTTCTTTATTTCGCGTCTCTCGGCTTTATGTACGTCATTTAGACGGAATTTGTTGTTTGACTTTTTTCTTAACATCATCTCGCTACCATAGTTCCTCTTAGATCTCTCCAGTTGCAACTTCTTTATGAAACGACTGTGATAAATAGATTATTTATTTTACCGCACGAGTTAGTAAGTCTTGTAAGAAACATTTGTTTTTTAATGATATATGGCTGCGTAAACATCCACACTAAACCGCACTCATGTAACTCTGTAAACAGTTACATGTTTACATTATGCAAGGAAATATTAATGCATAAATTAACCTCTAAATATAACTTTAAAAATCAGTAATAAGCTCAACCCCTTAACAGTTAGTGAGTGTCCCTGCTTTCTCCTCTCTCCGACGTAAGAAGCGATGGATGTTACGGTGTCCAGGAACCTGTCGGTGACGGTGACGGACCATAGCGCGGACAAGCTGCGGGAGAGGCAGCAGAAGCTCAGGGACCGGCTCCAGAAAGTGGAATCCAAAGTCCTTGGGGTAAGCCATCACTCCAGTCACCGTCTCTGGCCGATTTGTTACTTATTTGTATCCTGCCAGTCAGGGGTGTGGTTATAGATGAACGGATTGGGAGCTGAATCTTTACTGGGGGGGCGATGGCAAACATATATAATATAAAAAGCTATTCATGTCTTAAGCCAATAAATACACATTTATTTGGGGAGGCTAAAACATTTGGATAAAGCCCCCCTAAAATAGGCCAAAGGGCAATGTGCATTCAGATGCACTTGTTTCAGAAGGCTAGCAAGACCTCTTGGATCTGAAGTGATTACAGAAAATGCTGTTACTTTTCTGTATAATGGAAAACCAAAGGTGCAGACTGATAATGTGAGTTGGGTAATGAGTGATGTGATTGCATAAGCCTGCCTCTTGCTGCTCTGCTGTAGGCCTCCCAGGTGATGCTGGGCATTGGGTTATGAGCAGTGTGATTGCATAGGCCTGCCTCTTGCTGCACTGCTGTAGGTCTCCCAGGTGATGCTGGGCTTCATGGTCATCAGCTACTCCCTGCCTCTGCACCTCACTGAACACACAGAGATCATGTCCTTCGGTGTGCCTTGGTGGAGCGCCATTGTGGTAACAACTGACACGTCACTTCTCGCTAACACCATCTTCTGGACATTGGTTGATTTCAGATTGGTGCGAATGTCTAATGCATCAAGATTTCAAGCAATTGGAGGTTTTTACTACTAATACCACTATGATACCTATCTTAAGGTCTTTCTGGCTACTTTACAAAGCAAATTATTCAGCCAATAATAATCCAGTGTGACCCCACCAGGAAAACAGAAGGATGGGTTCATTATCCAGCAACACTCTTGCATGTTAGTGTCCATGCACTTCTCAGACATTACTGAACAAAAACACACCCATACTGCACAGTTCCATCGTCTCACGGTTCTTATATAATGTAGCCGCAATGATTAATTAACTCATACTAATACAATTAGAACATAAGTAAGTTGTCATGTGATATTTGCCTAAACTAAACTTTAAACTGAGTCATTCAATATCAATACATATGGAGACATTTATTTTGCTTATTTCCTGTGCTGCAGTTCATTGTGGCTGGAGCAGTTGCCATAGAAACCGGAAAGCTGGCCAGTATGAACTTGGTGAGTTCAGTGATGTTTTTTCTGGGGAAACCATGTGTTCTGCCTCCACTAAGCACTGTTCTGATGTCTCTGGCTTCCCTTTTCATTTTCCCAGCTCCGAGTCTGCTTGCTAGTGACCCTGGTGGCCGTGCTGACATCCACCCTTGCCCTCATTTTCTACTCCATCGACCTCCATAACAACCAAGACACAGATTGTTCCATCAGCAGCTCAGCAGCCCCGTGTGGGCCACAGCATTATGCCAAAGTAGGTTCTTTTCCTGTGTCTGTGCCGTCTCTGCATCATGTCTGCAACGCGTCTTCACTGTGTCTGCGCCATGTCTGCACTGCATCTGCACTTTGCCTCCACTTCATCTGCGCTGTGTTGTGCCATTTCCGCCTCCTCCTGCTCTTCTCTATCTTTGCATAATATGTCTGCACTGCCTAGTGCTGTATCTGTGCTGTCTGCACTGTCTGCACTGTGTCTGCGCATGTCCTTGTCCTGCTTTGCTGATTCTTTGGATAATGCATGTGTGCTGCACTGTGTTGTATCTGTGCTGTCTGCGCTGTGTGCATGGTATCTTCACATGTTTTTTTCTCTCCTGCTCTTCCCTCTCATTTAATAATGTGTCTGCGTTGTTCTATGCTGTGACTGCACTGTCTGCATGATGCCTGCACTTTCTGCACTGTCTGCATGGTGTCTGGGCATGTCCTCCTCCACCTCCTACTCTTCTTTTTCTTTGGATGTCTGTGCTGTCTGCGCTGTCTGCATTGTGTCTGTGCATGTCCTTCTCCTGCTTTGTTGTTTCTTTGGATAATGCATCTGTGCTGCACTGTGTTGTGTCTGTCCTTCTCCTCCTGCTCTTCTCTCTCTGTGGAAAATGTCAGCTCCTCTTCCCGGCAGGACCACACAGTGTGTTGCTTTCAGCTCGATGAACCTCTGTGTATCTTTTCTCCCCAGGCCTTCAGCAGAGGCGTGAAGTGCTGCCTTCTTGTTTTCACCATCATTCAGGCTGTTATTTCATCCACTCTTTCATTCTTGCTGTACAAGGAGAGACACACTTCCACTGAGTATGCGGTGAGAGAACGTGACAGACAGGAATGTGGTCTGCTGCTTATTTCCCTGGACAACCGAAGAATTTATGAAACCCTTAGACTAAAACAGCTTGTATTTTTTAAAAGCCGAGCCTGTTTGCTCAACATTTTTCACAACCATTTAGCAGGCAAATGGCCACTATTTACTATAAATTTGAGAATGCAGATGATCTGACATGCTCCTTTCCCTAAAATAGCCTGTGGTTACCCATGTCTTCTTCTCTTGCAGTCTCTCTCGGAGAATACTCCGCCCACCCTTATCCACAGCGCACCTTCTGACATCAACTGAGGAAAGCCGTATGCGTGGACTGTATCCATCAAAATATCCAAACATCTTCAAATTCAGTATACTTAATGTAATAAAACTTTACAATGTTTTCATTTATACTTATTTTTTGTAAAAACATACGTATTTTCATCGTAAAAATTACACCAGTATTTCTATTCATATCTGTTCCGTCTTTTTCCATGACACTCTTGTTTGATTTTGTCAAAGCACAGATAAGTAGTGTTCAGTTCCTTTGTCTATCCCCCCATCTTGCCCCGTCTGTGTGACGGCCGCTCCTCTGCAGAGTTACTGTAATGGTACATTCCGGCCTCTGCAGCTGCCTTTGAACCCTCGCCCCTCCCCCGATTCCTCCACTGAGTTTTGCCTGTTTCCTGTTTCCTTACAATCATCTCATTCACAGACAGAGATGATGAATTTTTCGCATGGATTCCAGAATTCTGCAGCTGACTCTCTTCCAGCTTCACCTCATCCTTTATCATTTCCTGCCCCCCCCCCAACACATTCATAGTCTAACTCCTTTGTCCCTCAATCTTTTAAAACTGCTTGTATGGGTGTGTGTGTGGGGGGGTTGCACATTTTGCCAGGCAGCATAGTTCTGGCATAAAAATTAATTTTGCAGTTTTATGGCCTGTATACAGAACTGAACATGTTATCAGTTAAAGACCTCTCTGTTCCAGTCTAAACCAACATTATGGTCACAGTTCTGGAGTTTTGCTGGCTGAAGAATAGTGGGAAGGAATCAGAGAGGTTGACATGCTGTATAGCTATGCTGTGCGTTCAACAAAATGGAATTAAATAGAATATTACGATATATATATACTATATATATGATGTTCAGCGGTAATGGAATTACTATCACAGACCGTTAGAAACACAGAAAGAAACACATGTGTGACATGCATAGAGTTTGTCAGAAAGTGCTGAGTAAGCAGAGCTGGGAGCAGACCAGCGAGCCTCCGGTACAGGTGCACTAGCGGCCTCCCTCATTTATAATTGTGCGCTATACCGAAAGCAGATTACAGGAAGAGCATTTAACAAAAGCCAAACAAATACTTCTAAAAAGGTATTTGCAAAAATGTTGGTGAAATAATTAAGAAGATAATGACAATGAGAATAATGATAACTATGTGTACCTATGTCATTTTTATTTACCAATCCCGATGGGTTTTGCTGAGAGATAGCTATTATAGACAGCTAAGTTGTTTTTGATTGGCTGTGAGCTCGACATCAGAAGTACTATTTCAGTCCCAATGACATCATTAGCGCCTTTCACATTAAAAGGGCACTCAATGAATGAGGAAATGCTTATTCTTTTCTTGTGTTTGACTCACTGCTCTGCTCTGGCTGATGTTCACTCAGTTAAACCAATTAAAGAAATAACAAAACAAAGAACAGGAATAACTGCATACTTATGTATGAGGTTAATAAATAACCTTACATGAAAGTTTGGGGGTAGATGTGGCTTCTTCTTCCACTATGATTCTTGGGTCAACAATGATCCTGTGGCAATGTGATGCTGTCTTTCAACATGGCCCAAGCAAGCTTTCGTGTAAGTTACACACATGCAGAACAGGTTTCTACGGTGTAAGTGCCTGAACAACGCAATGAGACGCCCACAGGAGGTGAATCATGCTGAATCTATGGAGTCAATGACAATAACATGGGCTCGGAACTGTACCATGGAGAGCTGAACTGAGGGAAGGGAATTACGGCCCACAGATCTTCCACATTCCATTATCCCCAAGTTGCACAATTGCTGCACAGATGTTGCGTAACAACAAGTCCTTGAATTTTATGCGTACAAACAAACCAGGTCCAGAGTTCAAGCGTTCAAATGCAGAAAGCTACACTCTCTCATTCAGATACTGGTGGCTTGTAGGTGGACTATATTTTAGTAGATTTTTATAAACGTCGAATGAGGAAAGAATGCTAAAGGAAAAAGCCCCATTTATTAAGGGGATCACTGAGACAATCCTGGGCAACAACAGCACAGTTTTAGCTGGACTCAGGGAGAGAGTCCAGAGCTCAGAGCAGATGACCAACCCACACATTCATGTATCCGTGGTAACACTGAAGCCAGACAGGTGCCCCAAGCGGACATGGCCTGGAAGGGGGCCTCTTACAGAATTATGTTGGTCAGCATGATGCATGAGTTCATTAAAATGATTCCTTTTTTATTCAAAGATCTACCATTATTCTAAGTCAGCCAGCTTTAGTATAATCACGCACAAATCATAGCAAATGGTTTTCAGCTGGCGCAGCAGGATAACGCGTTTTTGATGACAAAAACTGGATAATGTAGTACCACGCATAGCCAGGAGATGGCAGCAGAGGGGCTGTATCGTGAAAGTAGTTCTGGAGTTTTTTTTTACTCTTTCCACTGTCTATGAGTGGAAATTGTGCAAGCAATTTTTTTCTTCTGCACACTTTCTCATACTCTATGTATTATTTTTTAAATAACATTTTTCATTTATATTCATGGAACAATTCTGTGCTTGTGACCGGCATAGGCTTAGGTCAGGTGAGCACGGTCTATTAAGAATACGCTCTGTTCCTGTCAGCTGCTGGGAGGCAGGAGGAAGATGATTGTAAGTCTCGTCTGTCATTTTGTTACAGATAGAATATATTCAGTTATCAATTCAGATTAATGAAGTTTTTGGAAAACTCATGTTATATACCTTGTTCAAGGGGTAATATTTGTTTCCTGGAAATCAAATCTGAACATTTAAATCTTTCATTATCACAAGCTCTGGTGAATACACCAGCTGCAGCCTTTGCCGTTGCAGTTATGGCAAGAAATCAATTCCTTCTGGAGCTACGGACACAGGTCCTCAGCACATTAATGCTCGTTCATGGTGAGCTGTGCCTATAGTGACATGGCTTCAGAGCCCAGGTGGACATCTCATGTCCCCATCTGCCTGCAGGTTATTTCCGAGCTGAGTCACGTGGCTCCCTGTCCTTTGTGTGCTGTTTATATGTCTCCGTGCAGATTGCCATGGAAGCACTGCTTCACACTGAAGAGGATGGCGCATTCAGGTTCTCAGATGTTATCTTTCAGAATATAGAATTTAAATATATTGTTTTTCTTGATGTGTCATTCATGTTCTTCGTCTCTACCTTAGTGCCATTGTCATTCAAAGAAAGTTTGCTGTTGACCAGCTTGTCGGTTTCTGAAGGTCACAGTTGTTGAGGACATGGATGAGCGGGATGTCCAAGAAAGGAAAGAAGAAGAGGTGTGTCAGGGAAAGAGTGACTGCAGACTATTCCAAGTTCCTCAATTTTCTCAGTAAAACCAAAACAAAACCAAAATACTAGAGAAATTTCTTGATTTTGAACAGAAAAGAGGACCACCTTCTGGTTTTAGAACTTCAGTTAGGTCCAGTTTTTTTTATTATTATTATTTTATTATTTATTGATGTACAGCACTTTGGTCAGCAATAGCTGTGTTTAAATATGCTTTATAAATAAATTTTACTTACTTACTTACAGTAGCTAATGCTAGCTGTCCTGTTCCTGTCTAGAATAAGACTCAAGGCTTAACACCTGAGGAGCAAACATAACTATCTCTGTTGGTTTATATGGCCATTCCTCAAATGCAGCCAGGTCAAAACAATGAACCTCAGATTCTGCTGCATTAACTGGCAGCTGGTGTTAAAGGACAACTGAGCTCTCTAATGTGGATCACATGCTGGTTTCCTGGGAATAAGGGAAAAGTCTTGGATCCTGCAGGGGGAGCTGGTCATGCAGAAATACCATAGCAAGTTTTTAAAAGGAGGAATGTACACTATGTTCTCCTATAATGTGTTTTGAAAAAGTGAATTCGCGTTTATGCATGATTTCGTCTCAGCGGGTGATGCCAGAAAATACCCAGGTAGACCGACCAATGTGTGCATTTAAGAAACAGATAAATGCATACTATACACTTCTTAATTATCACTTTATATTAACTTTGAGTATTTCATATTTTTCTATAAAATGTATCCACCCTTCTTGTAATCAGATGTTGGGACACACAATTAAAAAAAAGAAAATGTTAGCGTGGGAAATATCGCTATACAGTGGTACCTCAGAACTCGATCTTAATCCGTTCAGAACTCCGGATCGAATCCTAAAAAGTTTGAGTTCTGATCGAATTTTTCCTATAAGAAATAATGGAAAACCAATTAATTGGTTCCCGACCCCCAAAAATTACACCTAAATATGTTTTTTTTTTAGCATTTAAACACAAAATGAACCGGATAAAATAAGAAGAGCATATACTGTACTAAACACATCTAAGCACATTTATCA
>JAODJU010000050.1:10036245-10065985 GCA_026776725.1 Gnathonemus echidnorhynchus | reverse complement strand
GGGGGGGGGGGGGGGGGGGGGGGGGGAGGGAAGCATGTTAGGAGAGTAGGATCATAGGCACATTCTCAAAGACAAACATATACCGCTGAAACCACCTATATATAAATGTATATACGAGTATATAAATGAATCACAGAGACTAAAAAGTGACAGGTCCTACCTCAGACTCTGAGTCTTTGCCCACAGCACACTTAGGACACTCCCAGCAACTGGGCAGATCCTTGTTGACGACACCCTCGCCCGGCACCTGTACGCAGAGCACTTTTTACACCATAATTCCTCTCCAAAAAGCATGATGGCACAAAAAGAGTGAAAGTGAGCTGTGGTGTGTCACCTTCAGGCACCCAGGGTGAGCAATCTGGGCACAATTGGAGCACTCCATGAGTGTGAGGGAAAATGGCGTATCTTCACCAGCCTCCTGACTGCCCTCCCCACATACCTCACACACTGCAGACAAGGGCAGGCCGGGCTGAGAGAGAGAAAAACCAAGTGACACTCACGTACATGGTCACCGCACACACGAGCAGACACAGGCAGGCAGACATACTCGCAGACGCGCTCACTGGCGCGCGCGCGCCGGCAGAAGCAGTTAGGATTCTAACGCACACACAAATACAGACACACTCACAGCTAGGCATTGGCGCAGCACGCAGGTCTGTTTCAGTTTGCCTGGTCCCCCAAACTTCTTCATGTCCCTGCAGAAGTTGCAGTCCCCGCACTCGGAGCGCAGGCATGCCTCGCAACGTTTGCAGCGCACTCGGCGCCGGCGCAGAACCGACATGGAGGACGGAGGCTTGACGGGCCGCGGGGGGGCGAGCGTCGATGAAAGGCGAGGTCGGCCCACCACCGGAGGGGGTGGCGGGGGCTGGTACCAGGATGGCTGGGGGAGGAGAACACCACAAAAAGCCAATGAGCACCTGTGTACCGGTTATGGATTGAATGTAACATTGAATGTTGAATGTTGAATGTAATTTTAATGTGAGTGACGGCTCACCCTCTTGGGCCACCTGACGATGGGCTTTCCAGTGTAGGACAGTTTGGGGTTGTCATTGGCATGCTCCTGGAGCAAAGTCTGAGAAAGACAGCAGGGATAAGGAAGAGGAGTAAAAAGGGAGCAGCTCGGGCTGCAGCACAGTGCCATGAGCCCAAGTGGGTGGTCTCTGCTCATACCTTGATGTCGTGCAGCAGTGCAGGGGCATTGTGGATTCCAGCCGGGACACACTTCTTATGGGAAGGGAGAGACTCCAGCTTCCCCAGAAGGCTCCAGAGCCCCTCAAGCTCAAAGGGAGCCAGGTGAACTTTGGTGCCAGGCTTGATGGGCGTGTGAAAAGTCTCGTCTTCCTCCTCCTCCTCCTCCTCATCTTTGATGTGACCGTTAAGAGTTTCGTCTTGGGATGATGGATCTTGCTTCAGGCCTGAGAATAAAATTGCGAGTTGTACATTCAAGTGGATGCATTCTTCATGAAGTGGGTACAAAAAGTACTATAGCTGTGCAGAGAATGGGGAGAATGGGCCATTGATAAACGAGAGAGGCTTTGAAAGGAAGGAGCGGGGGACATACCTATGCCCAGCGAGTGCTTCTGGAATTCAGGCGTGAGGTGTGACGTGTTGGTCAGACTGTACAGGTAGCGCTCCAGCACGTACCAGCACATTTCATAGTAAAAGGGGTAGCGGAACTTGGCAGGAACCTGCGGGGCGTGAGAGTGGTGTCAGGCCCGGCACATAACCCCACACAGAACCCAGCCAGACAGCCCCAGGCATTTCTCAGAGCTGCCAGTCACACACCCACCCGTGTACGGTCCTCGATGCCGTAGATATGCAGCTGCATGGGGACGTTGAAACTATGCAAGAAGTTGCCCCCGAACACCAAGGTGTCGACTGGTGTATACACAGCATGGATCCAGCCTGGCACAGAGGAACAGCCATACACCCGAGCTTAGCATCACTGCAGGGCCACACACATTCAAACCAAGTTGTGCAGAAAACAAAGTAAAGAAAACGCCTTCTGTCGCTTGTAGTACATGCTGAAAAGATGTTACTTTTTAAACTGTGGCTTTGCTGGGTCATTTATGCCAAATCAAGAATGGCCACTTCCTAAGACATGCCTGTGGAGACAACCATACCAGAGGGGATGAGGAAGGTATAGCCCTGCTTGAGCTCAATCCTCTGGCAGTCGGTTGCCTTGTCACCCAGGAAGATGTCACCTTGTTTCCCTGACAACACCCAGTTCTCATACAAGTCCAGATTCTGGGGAGTAGGTGGGATCAGCCAAAACACCTGAGGAGGGGGAAAAAGGCATCCAAAACAAGCAGAGTAAGCTTCCTGCGCTTCCACCCTCCAACTCCAGGGGGCAGTCTGCGACACCAAGGCCTACTCTCACCTTGCCCCCACGCAGTATGTGGTACCACACAGAGGTGCCTCCGAAGTCGATGTGGAAGTCTGTGTAGCAGCCCTGCACGCTCATGAGGCAGTACCTGAGGGGAGGCCACAGCACTGGTCGCAGGTTAAGTGCTAGGGGACCCGTAAGGTCACCAGACACAGAGAGGAGGGCAGGGTAGGGTAGGGGAAGAGCAGAGCTAGAAAGGGGCACTCACTTCTGCACTTTGGGGTACTGCATGTCAATGATAGCATTGGTGGAGTCTCTCTGACGCTCCTTCAGGTGACGGGGCCACATGTTGTCCACCCAGTCGATCATGTCCACCTGCAGAGGGTGAATATGCTGCAGTCATTCAACCAGCAGCGGCCTTTCCCTCCAGGGGAGGCAGTGTGGCCGACACTCACAGACGTGGGCCTCTTGACGAGGTTCTCCAGCTTGGTGTGGCTGAACTCCAGACTGATGACGTTGTAGAGCTTCTCCCTGTGGGCCGGCGGGGTCTCATAGTAGCGACGCCACTGGGCCATGGACATCTCGATGCCCTTCTGTGTGGTCACGTCCATCACGTCGATCAATCGACGACTGCCTGCAGAAGGAGCAGAGCAGCCACCAATCACAAGGGAGCAAAGGAAATGTTCCAATAAAAGTCATGATGATAAGACAAGAGCAGAAGCCAGTCGGAAAGGTGCAAAAGAAATCCTCAAGTAAGAGAATCCAAGACGAGTGAACCTACCTACAAACACCTTGACGTCATTGACACTGAAATCCGGATCTGGCATCCTGTAAGGGCCAGAACAGGGATTAATGTTACTTTGTTTAAATCCATTATCATAAAATAGTTACACAATAACGTTAATAAACAACTAAATAATTACTGTGACAAATGCTTTGTTAAAATGTATAAATATATACAACAGCATAATTTCTTTAAAAAGCCTGCAGAATAAGTTTAAAGGTCATACTTGATTCCTAGTCCATCAGGCCTTTCAAAAATGATGGGGTCCCTCAGTCCCTCTCTCTGGATGTATTCATACGTGAAGTCTGTGGGAATACACATGTAATATGACTTTCCATAGGTAAAGAAGGCAAAAATGGCTAAGCCCAAAACTGTATTAATGTCACTGTCAATGTTTAAAGAATGTCCTGGCTCATCATTCATTAATAATCGTTTACAGTGAATGTTTTACTTCTACAGAGGGGTAAAAGAATCAGTAGTCCTGATTTAAATCAATCTTTGAAGAAAATGTTGGTTTATGTGCTCTATTCACATTAGAGCTATGTGTATCAAAGGCTACACACTCCAACAATCATTTCTACATTTCTATTTAAGTCCACAGAATAATTAGGAATTAGGAATTTCAGTAAACCTTTCCCCTCCATTCTTTTGACCAAATTAGAGCTGAATCGATCACTCTGCAATTTCTCTTCCAAGTCAAAAGTCCTCTTCCCCTCGATCTCATCATCTGAGATGCCGTCATCTTGGTAACGCCGTCTTGTGCCTGACCGCTGAGAACAAAAACATTAGCCTATGTGAACATGAAACAAATATGACAAGTGGCTATAGCTCAAACTATTTAATCTATAATCCCGTAATTTGAATGCACCAGTACAGAATAACTTAAAGCCAATATGAAGGATACGTTGTATCTGAAATCACATTATACTGAGGCTGCACATTATAATCAAAGGGTAACCGCAGAAAATACTAAATCTTTATACCTTTAAAATCATTGGAGACAGTAAATTCAAGCTCTCTGATGAACTTGTTCAAAGAACAAGATGGGGTAACCTAGAATCATGACCAAAAGGCTACGTAACGTATCTACGAAATGGGAGCCACCTTGATAGCCAATGAAACAGACTCTGTAAAAATCCAGCTGCTCATGTCATTTAAAATGGCCTACAGGTTTGTTCTATGCAAGCTATAGCAAATGCAGCGAGCAGAACCCTGCCATCAGCAGAGCAGGAGAGGGTGAACCTAAGGAAATGGGAGCTCAGGCTATGAGCCCAAGAGGACCATGACATACCTGATAATTAAACATTTAATTCTCTTCTACATGCACAAATTCAGATACTTTTTCCACAAAATACAACTCCCTCTATCAGCACTGGACATGTTGAGACAACGAGACTTAAAAAGGTTTTGGGTTTGCCTCATACCTCAGGGCAATAGATTTAGAACAATCCCACACACCAGAACATAAAGGTACGCCTTCATGAGCATGGTCCCGCCCACTATTCCATTTCCTTCATATATTCATGTAATCTGCTATTTTTCATATTATGGCTCTTTACAAACATGCACATCCAGAGCAGCAGATGATAATGCACCAGCATTAAACTTCAGCATAACAGCAGGCAAGCATAACATTCTATTTTTCATGCTCATTCTCAGCAGAGTTTCCCAATACTCGGAGAACAATGACACTGATTACAGGAAAAAATGACTCACCAACTGGCTACAGTGGTTCTCCTAAACCTTGCAAAACAGCGACTTCTGAGAGTGCTGCCAATCAACACCTTTTTATCCATGAAATATTCTGCATTTTTGGTGATATGACAGCACTCTCTTCTCCCATCCACAGCTGAACAAACCATGCTAGTGGATAGCTTGTTAAAGTATCCAACCTGGCTAAAACAATGACTACAAGAGTAGGGAAGAACCCTTGCTTGGATTAAAACAAACTGATTTTAAATATCCCTAAACATGCGCATCAGTCCACTTCAGTGCATAATGCAAGAAAAAGCGACCACACACTAGGAAGGACTGGCGTGGGAAAGCCATCCAACACGGAAAGCTGTTTGAAGGACAGTACATAGCATAGTGGACCTACAAAACAGAGCTAGACCAAAGATGCAGGATCCCAAAAGATAGACAAATACGCCATTTCCTCTTATCTGCATCCACCAATGACTGCAGTTATATGCTGCATCTTTAGGAAGCTGCGATTCTAATAGTGCTCCAAGTACCGAAGGTCATTCCTTTTAAACAGAGTTACAATACTAAGCCACAATTACAACAATAATAAAATTAAGACCCACATGCTAACAAAGCAAATATCAGTGAAAACTGCCATTCGCTGTGCTGTAATGTCAGCTGTTTAAAGGTCAAACAGAGACACCAGCAGCAGCCTGTCCCTGCAGCCCTGCAGAGACACTACACACCTCGCACCTTCAGTGTCATCATTCCTTTTTTCCTCTTCATCACTCTCTCACTGCCAACGGCTGTCACTTCTTCCCCATCCTCCATCATCGGCTCTCTGAGAAAAGCCTGTTGTCTCTCCTTGAGCATCCCTTTCCTCTGCAGTGTCCCCTCCCTGCCAGCTTGCTCACTCCCCCACCCTCCCCCCCCCCCCACACTCTATTTCCGCACCTCCGCTCACATGGCTAGCATCTCGCGCAGCCTCTCGGGTTACATGCCTGTCTGCCTTTGCTTCCCTTCACTGTACTTAAGTATCTGCAATCAGCCCCCTCTCCAGCACAGACAGGGTTTCTCTTTCTCTCTCTGAGCCACCCCCACCCTGTCCATGTTATTAGCTAAGTCAATTCCCTTCTCATCCAGTGGAGGAGGATGTTTAGTCACCATGAACTTCAACTGAAACTGCAAATTACAATAAGAACATCATGTTGCATGTTCTCTTAACTGATATATAATACTACTACTATTAATATTGCTAATAATAATAATAATAATAATAATAATAATAATAATGTTTGGCATTACTGGCATGCTAGAGCTGGAACATCAGTGGTCAGTGGAATCATTCCCTCTGGCATGTGCCCATCAATGCTCAGAATAACAAACACGAAGGGGAACCCACTGCAATTTTCTAAACTATTTATTTTATATAGTAATTAAGAAAAACAGGCAGCAAATGTTTCAGCAACAATGGCATTCACAGCCACAATCACCCTAATGAATCCCGTGCCTTTCATCTCACTCCCTGCAGCTGATTGTATGCAAAATGCAAGGAAGCTGCCTTGCAGATGAATCAGTAAAAACACAGATGTTTATATATAAATAAGTTGTATACCTGCATTTTAATTGTTAAGTAAAACTACTTTTCCTCATCTTTTACTTGGAAAGCTAACCCAGGCACCACCTAATGATCACTGGTGGACATTCATGAATCCTACAGTATTGAACCACAAAAATTAGACAAGGATGTTGTCACACTAGTGACATCACTACTATAATAACTGGGTGCCTTGAAAATTACAACTTTGTAAACGCTGCTTGGAAATGATTTGTATTTGCGACAATTTACTAGGGGCGTAACACTTACTATACAAACTTATCTTTGTATTAACTGCCCGTACAATGACGTTTTGAGAATCTGGCACTGTGATCGCATTAGGAGTTGGGAGTAGAAATAGTATCACGATGTATAAATATAACGCCGCATTATAACAACGTTCACCCGCAAATAATAAAACAAAGTTCAAGTTACACGTCACATTTTTAAATAACCAACCCAATAAAGCATTCAGCTAGATCGACTCCTAAAACTTCAGTACAACAACACAGACTAGCGCACAAACTGTAGGCGCCGTATAAAGCAGGGCAGTAACGTGGGCCTAGCATCACGAAACCCTGCTCTGTTCTGCTATAAATTCCTTCCGACTGCACATGTCAAGTCGGCATGGAAACACAGGCTTCTCCGATGCAACCACGGCCAACCACTGGTGCAGGTAGCCACACACATTTCTGCAGTACGTGTTGGCATGGCGATAGACTCTCCGGAGCGTCTATCGCCATGCCAACACGTCCCGGAGAAACACGAAGTGATGCGGTCGCCTGGATGCCGGGCATGATATACTTTGACAGCTACTAGAAAGCAAGGCCAACACCAGGTTCAACTTCGAATCTGTTCTGTACTCAGGACAAAACTGAAATAAAGTTAAATATTAAATCCAAGAGGCGTTAGTTGACTTACCAGGCGCTTGCTATAGCGGGGACGCGCGTCATCCATTATGAGACGATGAGTGCGAGTAGTAAGTCAGCTAAGTTATGCCCACGGCCAGGATCCAATCTGCTTTTGTGGGAAGCTCCAACTGGCTAGCTACTTTCTGTCACAGTACGGACGCCTCCCGACAACTTCTGGTATATGCGTGTGAAGCGAGATAAATACCTCATAAGAAAGTAACTAAACAGAAAAGATAGCGCGGGCGTCAGCCTGCTAACCGGCTAGCTGACTACTAACCGACGCTAACGCACATACTCGCACCTAGCACCTGATGCCTGTAGGACAGCTCAAAATTCACTTTAAAATATAAAGTTCGTAACAAAATAATGGAATAACATGCAAATGTAGGTTATTTACACACAACGGTACCCTTGTTAGCTAGTTAGCTATCCTAACCAGCTAGCAAGCTAGCTACCCCGCGCTAAAAGGAATCATTGCAAAAACCAAAACAAAACGGCACTGAGAAAAAAAAGAGCTAGCTGGCTCTGGTGGCCGTTAGCGCAGCCGGGATCTGCTAATCGCTCAGTAAAAAATGTGTAAATTTCACAGCGCTCGGCCCTGACTCGCGTTGGGCCCTCGTTGTGCCGGTTCCCAGAGCTGTGGAGCTGTCCTTCCCCGCGCGCTCCTAATCACGAGCGACGGCTCGCTCCAGTCCGCGAGTCCAAGTTTAAAATTCAACGGCAAACACGGTATTCCGGAGTAACTTTCCGCCCTTTTAGTCGAATACCTTCTGCCATCTGGGACCGTAACTGTCATGGGGATGACCCGTAAGACCGCGTTTTACGTAGACCCATGTAGCTTTCCCTCAGACTATGCAATTCCAGTGTTAAAAAGGGATGTTCTTGGCGTTATTATCCGATAAAGTTAATGTGCTCCCGTACTCGCCGCCATTTTCACACCGTCACAAATACGCCGCTGATCTCCATTAAAGACCCGCCCCTTACTGCAATATGCCCCAATTGCTAACGGTAATAGATCCGCCGGATATATTTTAATTGGTCAGTAGCAAACCCAGTCTAACAAAGAGAGGGCTGAGGGGCATTGGTAAAACGGGGTCAGCAGTGAAGCCAATCAAATGCCGTGTAGTAGTCTTGTGCATATACCTTTTCCGGCTGGCTGAAATGTCTAGGACGTCATATTTGCCGAGGTTTCAGCCATTGGATATGATAAATATTCATGAGCTCCTCACCAATCGCGTTGTAGATTTAAGGCCGCTTGGAGGTTTTCGTGATTAGAGGCACGAGGCGTTTTGAACGGTTGGTCCCTGTGATCAAGCCATCTGGAGCTCTTAATTTAGGGTAATGGTGACAGTGTAGTGCTGAATGTCTGAAAGCTAACAAACGAAGAAAGAACTGGATGCAGGGCTGCCAGCTCGCTCGCATCTAGCGTGACACTCACGCTTTCTGACTCACGCTCACCTAAGCAATCTTACGGCAAATCTACATGATTCTATTATAAACCTACAATTAGTTACATCAGAAGCGTTCGGGTAGTTTGCAAACCCTACAGACTATTTTCAACTAAATAAAATTGTTAAATATATGTAAATGTGTGTGCAGACGTCTCTCGAACTGAAAATCACAGCTAACCAAAGTTGGCAACCCTGTCCAGGATGTATGTTGTCGTAGGTATGGAGGTTAGCAAGAACTTTTTTAATAATTAATGAAGAAACGTTACAGGTTGATAAGCAATTGAATTGACACATAAATTTCACTTTTTTATTTGAAGTACAGCAAAAAGAAACTAAAGAAAGTGACTGCTATTCGTTCTGTAGGATAAAGAAACAGTAATATATAGTTCTTGTGACACCACTATAAACAAAATATCCGTGAAGCTTTAATACAAGAAAAAGACTGAAATGCGGTCTTGTTAAAGTGTCTTCATATTAATCAATGTATGGGTGGGTTCATAAGAACTAGCGCCATCTGCCTGCCCCCATGTATCCGTGCCTTATTAATAGATCATACACATTTCTTCGTAGTGGATATGGCAAAAATATCTCTAAGTATGATTTATATCTGCATACTTTACTATTTCCTTGATGACGTTATTGTATCCTGAGCTATTTTGCTTAAAACATTATACGTTGATTATATCTGCAGTAATCAAAACACTTTCTGGTTTTCAAATTTCAGTTTAACATCACACAAAACATTTCTTCCTGCTCCAAGCACTGAACCACTTTGGAGGAAGGAGTCAAAAGGGTGACTAAGTAAAAGTGAGAGAGAGAGGAGACATAAGACATTTTGTACAGTAGATTTAAGAAATACTGATTGGCAGCAATCACAGGAGTCTCTCTCCAAGTGATTTTAGAACAGTTTCTCAGTGATCTGTTAACTCTTTAAAGCCAGTTTGTTTTTGGGAGGCATCTATCAAGTACCTAAAAGAAAATAATTGAAACACTTTAGTTTGGATATTCAACATTTCAAGTCATAGTACAATGAAAAACATGTAATGGTGCAGCAATGGCCAGCAGTCCTTACTTACTGTTTTCTAAGTGATGAAACTGTACAGAACAGAACTGAGAACGATAACAAGAACCACACAGCACAGCATGATCATCATCTTCTTCTGCAAATGGACAGGGAAAGACGGAAGATGCACAGAACACATACATGTTACTGATCCCTAGTGGGAAATTCGAAATAAATGAATAAACACATTCAATAATAAAATGGAAGGAAAGCATCCAGTGGGATGAAAACTGAAGGCTGACAGATTAAAGGTTCCTGCACGTACCCTGCGGGCCTCAGCCTGGAACTTGGCTGCCTTTTTTGTGTCCGCCACCCCCCGCTCCACAAAGCCCACTGACTGGTCCATGTTGCTCTCGATCCTGTCGATCATGCCACCCTTAGCAAGTGTGGGTGAGAAAGTTGCAGAGAGAATTGGAGATGAAGAAAATAGAGATGTGGCGATGAAGATGGTGAGTTAGATAGATAGTAGGGGACTGGAAGAAAGTAGGTAAAGAAGAAGGAATAGATACTGATGGGTGAGCATCAATCCAGACAGGTTGTGTCACCCCAGTGTGTAGAACAACGCCATTCACAAGACAAGCACACTGTGCCCAGCCTATGCTGCTGAAAATCAAGCACCAAGGATTAATACAGTACCTTAGAGCCTTTTCTCCAGAATACCCCATACCTGGCACACCGCTGATTTCATGCTCTTTGCTTTATCCAATCTTATCCACTCCCTGCTTGGAGATGTGGCCTCATTTATTCACTATTATACCCTGGAATAAACAGATTACTTAACGTGACACACTGACAAGTTAATAACACTTAGTGCTCTGATAAATAGGAGAGTAGTGCCACAAAACCAAAGCAGTTAACAAAGAAAGACTTACCACACAGCCACATTTACCTCCGGATGCAGTGAGCAAAGGAAATCCCAGTGGTTACTCCTGTTCTTACCAGGGAAATGATGTTCTGAACCTCAATGAAGAGCTAATACTGACAGTGCTAAATAAAGAATGTAAGGGCCCTAAGATGGCCCCACCGGGGCCCCTGCTTACACATTCCACCTGATGGCCTTTCCTGTTTCTGTGAGAGAAACAGACATTTACCTGGTTCTCCACCAGCATGGCGATGTCCACAAACATGTCATGCAGCTCCTTGATGCTGCTCTCCAGCCGCACTATGTCCTTGTGTCGGGCTTCGATCTCACTCAGTGCTTGCTGTGATATTCCCGAGCTTACGATCTGCAGACACGCAGGCCCTGTCAATGAGTCATGTGAACTGACACACAAATGCACAGGCCTACACAGCGAAGGCAAATAACTGCTATAGTTCAAACACAGACTGCTCAGTAAGAAAGAGTACTTCACCCCAGCTGTGAAAACAGCTGCATTTCCACCTTCCAGCATTTGCTCCAGCTCATCATCCGTTGTGGATTTGCCAGCTACGTCAGAACAGGAGAATGGATTCATGCAGATAGGACACCATTATCATCATTTAAAACAAAGTCAATACAGCACAGACATTTTTTTCAGAGTAGAAACAACAAAGAGTTCATTCAGCTCTACATTCAGCCTGGAATGTGTTAATACAGGTCCGACATTTGCCTGCAGTTTGCCTTCCTAAATAATTTATCGAATAATGATCTGAATTTCACATCACTGGTTGACTTCTTGCTGTGAATGTTTTGTCTTGTAGTTCTGGTAGAAATGTAGGGATATGTATAATATTTTGTATAAATTAGGTGCTTAAGCAAATATGTAATACTTCAGTGAACAAAACAAATATTTGACTCACTATACACACTTGATTCACACATAAGCATTTACACATTCACAAAAAGATACATGTTTACATTTCTGTGCTTGTGGTGATACTTGTTTTAATCCAATTCCTGATTCCTAAACGTAAACTACTCAAAAAAAGTTGCTTAAATTGTTTTGTTAGGATATCTGGGTAAATTTCTCAAAATATGTCCCCGCAAAGCAGACTCTGTACATATACATCCATACACACTACACGCATAGATGACTCACTGATCTCCAGCTGCCTCTGGATCCTTCCTTTGCTCCTCTCCCTAAAGTCGACCTGCGCCTCATTGTACTTGGTCATCACCTCCACAAACTTCCTGGACAGAACTGCATGCTAAGAGAGCGGAAGCAGAAACCTTTATTCTGCAGAAATCCTGGGTGACACAGTCAGCTGAGGCATAAATGGTAATGAAGTGTTATACCTGAGACTTGCGTATCCGCAGGTCAGCTGACACTCGCTCCCCGGGGGATTCTAGATTTCGCTCAATACCTGTCATGTTATATCAACACACACCAGAGTCAATTAGTACAACCAGACAGCCATTGCAGCAGTAACTGCAAGTCAACACATACTTAACACACATCACAGAGGAACACAAAGACTCATAACATATATGTACTGACTCTTCAGTTTGTTGCGAGCATTATTGGCCATTTTCTTGATATCATTGGTGACTGCCTCCAAGTCATCTTGGGTTTCTGTAAAGAAAGACTGTACTCACATGAAAATCAAAAAACATTGAGAAGGGAAAGACAACGAGGAGGGCTTCAGAGAGACACAGACAAGAGAAAAGTGAAGAGATTCCACAAACAGATATAGAGAAGAAAATAAATAGCAGGAGGCGGCTGGATGTACTCTGATCCGACGTCGGTGCGGAAAGAATGATGGAGTAAAGCTTCTTGACTTCGGTCACATTCTCGTCTATCTTGTCAATGTTGCTTCTGATCTCCTCAATCTCAGAGATGGAATGAGAAAATATGATCAGCAAGACTGGGCCCCACTGCAGGAGAAATGACTCACAAACACTGACTCACGAGAACACCTGACATACTATAGCACAGGCATAGTGGAGAGTACCAGTGCACTGCCCAGGAAGGCCTTCAGCACAGATGGTGAGTTACCTGAGAGAAGAACTCATCCATAAAGGCAGCATTGTCCACAGCCACCTCAGTCTCAACTGTATCATCGGCGTCGATTGTCTGAGTGGAGATGCCCAACACAAATGATCCGTGTCACACACAAGCATGAAGAGTCCAGATTATTCCCGTGAGCATGGGCTTCATTTATACATACTTGTAGATGCTTTTATTTAATGTACATAAACTGGGCTTTATGTTCATGGGAACACTAGAGTCCCATCCTGCAGCACCTATTGTACTCCAGCATCTCTGCCTCCCTTCATGTCCTGATAAATGTTAGCCTCTTAGCTGCACGTTTCTCCCTCAGGCTTTGAGCCCACAACAGAAAGTCCTTGCTTAACTTTATCCTTAACATCTTTATTCTTAACATCAGCAGGCTCACCAATGAGAAAAGACAGTGTGGCACCAAAGTAGGGATAAGGCCAAGTATTACACTGCATTTCATTTGAACCTTTTTTGCAGTAGCCACTGGAAATGCCCACACTGCTCTCATCAGAGCATCGTCTCAGAAATGGTCCAGGGTGTAGCGGGTGTATAGTTAAGGCTGTTATACTGGTGCATAACCAGGTACTGTGCACATTACAGCGATGCAGTGCATCCACAGTTACAGATGTCCTGGGACCCGTGACATGAGAGACAGAAAGAATGACCCTTCTGACCAAGTGGATGTAAAGTGCAGCTCTGTACATATGGACATTACATTCTCATATACAGCATGTTTTTGAAATGCGAATTTGCTCCAATGCTCCAAACCAGTAAGGGCATCAGTTCACCACGTGTTACCCTACAAGTGTTTATTTTGCTATTTTATTGGTCATTTGACACCCCAAAACTTGTCTAAATGTCCTGGCTCAAAAAAGCCAAGCAGTAAATGCAAAAAGAAGGCTTTCAGTATTGAAGAAAAGCCACATATAGGCCTATTATTATAGTACTTTATTTTTGGAACTGTGCCATCGTTTTTTCTGGTTCATGTCCTGTGTGTGTGTGTGTGTGTGTGTGTGTGTGTGTGTGTGTGTGTGTGTGTGTTACGAAGTTTTGAGCTTTTTGCCCATAACCACATTTTACTAAAATCCCCGCTGTTTCTGTATCGCTAAGTTGCTTAAGATGAAGTCATTCAGGAACGTAACTATCCCGTTATAGGAGACCATACTGTATGTATCTCCGGGAAACAAACTATGCTCAATCGATTTGTGCGGCACTGTCCAAAGTGTGTCTTTGAAGAGACTCCCTGCGGCCAACGGTATGTACAGAGGACCACTTTTCCAGTGGCCCCTTCAGGCTGGATAATAGTTAAGTCTAAATCTCCCAATAATACCATGAACAAGCCTCCCCACCCCCAGCTCTCTGGCTTAATACTCTTTTCTTGAGACGACAAAGAGGTGATTTAAACAGATGGCAATTTGGCCCGGATTGTGCTTACAAGTCTTTACCGAGTTGTCTGGTCATTTGGGTATAAACAGCTGGCATGGATATGATAATCAGCGCGATTATTTTTTTGTGCGCTGCATACGAGTAATCTCTATTCTTAGACGATGGGATTCGCCATTATGTTCCTGAACATGAATGTTGCCTACCAACAGGACGGCAATAAACCAGAGTGTGATTACAGCACCTATATGGATAACACAAACACGCCTCATCATATTCTTTTAAAATCGAAAGACGGAAAAAAAATCTCCTTTAGATTTGTCCACCGTGGAATTTACCCCAGCAGCGGGCGATATGAACAGTTGGGGCCACAGGAAGCGAGAACACGGACAGCAGGTGACAGCAGCAGTACGGCCCGGGTCGCTCTTTACACAGTGCGCTCTCCGACATTCTTCATATGAAAACCAGTGATGGCTTAATTACAATACCTAGATTCCTGAATCCCGGCTTTTAAAAAGTTGGAAAAACTTTTTAAAACTTTCTGACGCAACATAAACGCATTTCCTCGAGAGTACTAGTCCGTATGAAGAGAATAATCTTGCTTTACACTGGTGGCTACTGTTATCAATATAATTAAAAAAAAATACTACTTTGGTCAGAAGTATTATTGCTAGTTTATCCTGCCATTTGTATTTTTCTACTTCTTTCTGTATCTATTGATCTGAAACGTTTTTTGACTTCCAAAGGTATTTTAAGCATATAAACACTACACTTACCGCTTTCAGTTGTTCCAGTCGATCTTTCATTTTTAAAGCCAACTGTAACAATTTTCAACTTTATTAAAATACCACCGCAGTGAAAAAAAAAATACAAGCCCCAATTTAAAACTTGGTAGTTGCTTAAGCCCCGAAACTGTTGTTACCATTCGGTTTACAATAATACTGCCAAAAGTTAATTGCAATCAGTTGTCTTATCAATACATTCACTGCAGTTTTAACGCCGTTTAAAACGCATTGAAAACACACAATATGGCTGCTGCTTTCCGAACCCGTACTTTTGCTAAACCTATCCTCTCAAGAGGGATTACAGCGACAGTTGTGTGCAGTGACGCTAATCTCTGGCCCTATGTAATCATATTGTAAAGCCCCAGCCATGACATGCGCGCATGCTCGGCATCCCCCCCTTCACCAGCAGCGTCTGTTTGGGCAGTGTGGGCTGTAAAGACCCCCTGGCCCTGAGGATAAGGTGCAGGGTGGCAATGGTCACCCAAATACCTGCACCTAATCCGCCTGCAAGCGGTCTTAACAGCCATGAGGCACCCAGCGTGTAGAGGGCTGAGTTAATATCTGGGCATCTGCAGCCAGAACAGTGCATTTTTATTAGAAATTTGAGATGGATATTAAACGTTTGGGTGGTCATGTTAGGGGACATGCTCAGCATGAAATAGGTGTTGCACAGAAAACAACAGAAATAACAGCTGAAATCCAATCCGTTCGATTGGCAGTTAAAGCCAGTAGCATTAAGCCATTGATGGCCCACTGCAAGCTGCTTGGCAGAGGGCATACTGTTGTTTCCAGTGTTACATATTAGCAACATTTCTGTTCCAGCTAGTATTTTTCAGCACATATATACTGTATGTCTGAATTAACAGAAACGTGAGCGTCCCCAATGGCCCATAAGGAACCCGAGCGCAGTTACCCAGGCAGTCAGCTGCTGGCACTGTGGATCTTTGCCTCGCGGCCCAGAGCAGCCTGGGATACCCAGAGTGTGTCCTGCTGCAGCTCCCCTGAGGTGCAGACTCGACTCCTTCACACGCTTCCATAGTGAAATGAAAGACCTGCAGGCGGCTGCCTGGCCAAACCATTCCAGCTGGAGCCATAATCTGCATATCAAAGTTATCACTTGTGTTGTATCACTTAATAAAATATGCAATAAGAACACTGGTATGAGAATAAATCCCATAAGAGCACTGTGAGTCATTTAATGCAGCTTACAGTGACAGACTAAAGCCGCATGTAATTTGTGCAAATACATCGAGCTACAAGAACCTGCTTAGGAATGTGTTCTGTGAAAGGCATCACAGAAGTTCATCAAGCCCCATCAGCTGGCTGTTTGGACATAAGCATGTCCAAACATTACTACTACTCAAACGTTAAACTCAAAACCACAAACTGCATCTGGGCGTTTGTGCCAAAAAGTACAAACCTCTTAAAACATTCATTTTTTAATGAAAGTCAAGACAAAAGACCATATTCAGACAGATTTAATTCAGACACTAAGTGCGTCCATTCAGCTTCTGTATTTCAGTAAACTGATACTGAGTCCTTTGTTCCAAATGTGTGTCCGTCTCACAATGCACACGTGCACATAGCATCTCTTCAACAGGACATCATACGTTCAAAAACAAATAGTAAACAAAAAAACAATCGGCAATGGGGTTGTACAGTAAAAGGTTAAAGGTCAACCACAGAATCTGTGGTCACTCCTGCCACATAGAGAGGTTGTGAGGTCACAGGTTAGAGGTCGTCATCTTCATCTGGGAGCGCTGTTTCAGATGCCACCTGTTGGGATTAGAGGAATTTGATTTGGGAGGTCTCCACATCTCGTCTTGACACACACCGTCTTTGGTGAATTAAAGCCCTCTGCAGCCATGTCACCTGAAAACGCCTTACCTTGAGATCGTGCTCGTACTGTGCAGCGAGTGAGGGGTCCATGGCCACCTCGGGGGGGGCAAGCGCCGGCATGGCAACAAACTCCAGGTTGGGGTCACCAATCAGCTTCCTGGCCAGCCACAAGAAGGGCTTCTCGAAGTTGTAGTTGCTCTTGGCGGAGATGTCATAGTACTGGGAAATTGAAGAGGAATGTCAGGAAGTGATGCCATGTTCAAGGACACCAAGGCTGAGCAACAAGTTGCTATACCAATGGGAAGGTAGAACAAAGCAAAACAACTAGATCATGCTCTTGGCTTGCTTTGGGGTATGCCTTTTACCTTTTTGAACAGATAGCACCATCTAGTGGGGTCAAAAAATACCACAAATGGTTCATTAAGTGTTTTTGCCATCACTAAAGAGGGACAACCACCATGAGAAATGGAGTTTGCTACCTGCAGGTTCTTCTTGCGGTGGAAGACGATGCTCTTGGCCTTGACCTTCCTGTCCTTAATGTCCACCTTGTTTCCGCAAAGTACGATGGGAATGTTCTCGCAGACACGCACCAGGTCACGGTGCCAGTTGGGCACATTCTTGTAGGTGACCCGTGAAGTCACATCGAACATGATGATGGCACACTGAGCTGAGGACGGAGGGTATGGGGTAGGAGGTGTCAGCAAAACACCAGACAGACCCAAAGGAAGTGCAAAAACTGAACACCCAAAGCAGAACCAACACATGGCAAATAAGAGGCTAGCACACCCTGTATATAGTAGCCATCTCTGAGGCCTCCAAACTTCTCCTGCCCAGCTGTGTCCCAAACGTTGAACTTGATAGCCCCTCGGTTGGTGTGGAAGACCAGGGGATGTACCTCCACACCCAAGGTGGCTGCAGAAAACAAAGGTTTGTTAGGAAGCCAGAAATGCCATCTTGACTTTAACATTAGAATTCTAGTATTATTAGACTTTATTTATTATTATATCTAGTCTCATGTGTGGTTTTACTGTATCTATAGGTTCAGACTGGGCCCATATGCAACCATGTCCAAACAAGACAAGAAGGCAAACCACTGTAATGTAAAGCTTAGTTTGACCGGCAGCCATTTGGTAAAGCTGCATCCCACCCTTTTTATACATCATCCTCTCTGATGCTGTTTTCACTAAGCATACATGGCAACACTGCTCACTACAGACCCACTCCACTATGTTAAACAAACCCATTCTACAGCAACAATAACTAGGTGTCCCAATCCGGTCCTTGGGGACCCCCAGACGGTCCAGGTTTTTGCTCCATCCCAGCTCCCTGCCAGACAGTCCACATTTTTTCCATAGCTGGGAGGAAGCAAAAACATGGACTGTCCTCAAGTCCCCGAAGTCCAGTTTCAGAAACGCTTAACTAGGAAAAGTGGGTGGGACTGGGCACAGACAAGCTATAGGTCACAGCACCAGGGAGAACATAACAGCCTTCATTTCTCACCCACATATTTCTTCTCAAACTCTCCCGTTAAATGTCTTTTCACAAAGGTGGTCTTCCCTGTGCCTCCATCACCAACCAGCACCAGCTAGGAGAGAGGCGAGGTTCACACACATAAGACTTTTTAATCACACACATGTCCCCGTTCTTAAAACTACTGATGAGGCATTAATCCTTCAAAATTACAGAACAAGCTTGATCCCACTTGCACTGCAATTAAAGCTAGTAAAACCAAAATTGATGTTATGCAAAGAGTGGATGAAATTCAAACACTGACCATAATTTTAGGTGCAAGGAGTTCATTTAGAAGGGAGTGATTGGCCTTCTGTTTCATAATTTAAATATGAAATTTGTACTGGGGCATGATTACTACTGCGATACCTAACCCAAACAGGCCAGACATATTCCTGCAGGTAAAGATACCATCGTCATGAAGATCACGGGTCCACCCTGGCCCGCAAGAAAAAGCTGTGACATTGGCTGAAACGCACCTTAAACTGGACCTGAGGTTCTCCTTCCGCCATATCTGACCTGTGGGTCTGGATCTGAGGATGTGCTGCTGATCGGAGGCAGAAGGACGGAGAGGGAGGGAAGGATGGAGAGAGGGAGGGAGTTAATCGGGAAGTGCATGGACGGGAGGCTCGCAGCGCACGATCGCCACAGACCGTGAGTGAGCGGGATGGAGAGGGCGGCATGGGCACGCCGGGGCCGGCCCCGGACCCTGCTGCCAGCTGCTTATTCTAGTAACTTCCACCTACACGTGCAGTAAATTTAGCCGCTCATAGCCCGCGTAGCTAGAACACGGCACAGAGGTTCCAAACAAACGACGCCCGGCGCGGTTTAACGGTAAAGCCCGGGAGACGGGGCGATTCATCCGGGAAGCGCTTCGTGTTTATAGGCGCGGAAGCGCTCCGCTCGCCGCCGCCGCCGCAGTAACGCACCCTGCAGGCAGCGCTCCCCGGACGGCTCCCTGCAGGGCTATGTGGGCAAGGAGCGGCGCCCCGGGCTGCAGGGAGGAAGCCATGCGGACATGTTCGGGAGTACGCAGCCAGGGTCGGCTCTAGTGCGCAGGGCAGCTCGCTAACTCGGAACAAGCGCGAAACTTTTCACGGCCGTATATACGGATCTCAACGCGATTCGCTTTCCCGGTAGCAGAAGGCTGTAAAAGCCGTAAACGGCACATACTGCTAATTAACTCCAGTGCGGTAAGTAAAATGTGTAAATAAGAGCGCTGCAGACATACCCGGTGCTGAGACGAATGGGGAAAAGAGTAAATGGCGCCGCCCAACGCAGCTTCACGGCGGCTTTGTGACGCAGCCCGCCCTCGTCACATGATCGGTGGCCTGGTGCGCCGCGCGCCCTGCTCATAACTTACGCGGACGGGCCCATTCTGTTTCATGCTTTCAACTATGGTATAGCCTGGGAAAAGCACCCCCTGTTTACATGCGTTTTTACTCAGCCATTTATTAGGCTAACGACGGAGGGTTGTACAAATCATACAGACCCGTACGCAGTTTGCCAAGTTGGGAAACTTGGGGAAAAAAATAAAATGTTTGATCGAATGAAATTAGCTGTCTAAATTTGTGGTTTGTGGCCTCAACGCCGCTGAACTGGAACTACGTGTCTGGCGGCCTTAAAAGGCGCTAATTCGTCTCGAGAAGTAGTTCATACAGTAAGACTGGACTTTAGGATACACTGAGACAGATAACTGACAAAGTAGTGATATATACAGACACCGCTGAGGTGTTATGGAGCCTGGAATTGCTTTGTTTCACATCTGTCTGCTTTTGTTGTACTGATTTTAGCTACATTTTTATACTCAGATGTACAGTTATCAAACCCCATCATATATTGTCTATATTTTAAAAAGGATGTTTTGTCATTTGTTAAAACTTTAAAATGTATGAGAAGCAAAAACAGTTTTAAACTCATTGAGTGTATTGAAAAGTACAACTTTTAGCATCACCCCTGGATTATGTTGTATTCATATACTTTGTTATGTTTATGTGTACATGTGTATGCATGAATGTGTGGACATTTGTGTATATACATATACATCTACATTCTGCAGTGGTTGTAATACATTTTGTTTGAACTGGTAAAAAAAGTACTGTTGCAGCCTCCGAATACGCAGGCATCACGTGATCCAGGCTTGTCCGTTTGTTCTCTTGTTATAGTAGAGTTAAAGCATTGCCAGTTCCTGCGTTAACTCGGAATTTCTTATCGCAGATACAGTTGCAGAAGGTCACGACAAGTTATCGTTATATCGCCCACCGATATGCCCTTTTGTCGTAAGTGAAGGTGCGTCAGAAAGAAATGGAACCCTGCAAGGAGAAATTAAATTGCAGTGCCAAGCAACGGTACGTATTTGGACTATAAAACGATAAATATATGACATACCTGTAGTAGCTCAAGACTGGATTACAGAACCCGATGCAGTACCTCCACTCACATACCGGGACATTGTAAATTATCTCGGTTTTGGAATGAGTGCATTCACTTTGCGTGAGTGTTTTTAAGATTATTAAAAATATATTTACATGTTAGTTTTAGGCTTGTGACCAAATAAAAGCTTCAGTTAAGTTTAACGTCAAGTCGTTTGATCTCACAAAGGATGCCTGTACTTAAAAGAAACAAATGAAAGTCGTTTAAAGTGTATTATGCTCTTATATAAAAAAGTTGCTTCACAAATAACCAAGGCATGTAAAAGATGTAAACAAGAGCCTTAACAAAGCAGTCAGTTCATCGAATAGTTAAAATAAATGCATTTTTACTCATGTGCTGTGGTCTGGGTTTATTTTCTTGTAGTTCCATATTGTCTGGATAACATGAGCCATGAATTCATTAACAGCAATTATTATCCTACTAGTCAAATTGCTTTTTAAAATTGGGGAATAGAAATTCTCAGGTAGATCCGATTACATGACATCTGTTTTGTTCAGCCTCTGAGATATGGCTAATGTGGCTGAGCATCAGCAACACAGGTATGTCACTACTATCATGGACAGAGCTACAACAGCATGTTATTTTCTAACTGTTCATTTAGTGTCACCGGTTGGTCACAGTGTGGTGTGGGGTCACAGATTTTGTTCCTGTGTAATTTCAGAATTGTGATTGCATCGAAAATACATCTGTTCTCATCTATCATACACTATGAAATGTAAACATAGGTGTATGTGGGGGGGGGAGGCTTAGATTTGGAAAACCGACCAGTGTAAAGCCACAACACATGCACAGGGCTGCAGTGTACTTGTTATCATTCACTGGACATATTTGTCAGAGCACAGTCCTGCAACAACTGTCTAAGAATGTCACATTCTCAGTCTCACATGACAGAGCCATAATGTATTTATGTGTAAGACCTTACTGCAGCTTGCTGAGCTAAGCTTCTGTGCCTGTTAATCGGAAATTGCAGGTTCCAGCCCCAGCCTCTGGAGAATAATCACATATACCTTGAGCAAGGGCCTTAACCCCCCAGCTCCAGGGGTGCTGGATACTGACCTTCCACTGTAACCCCCCCCCCCCCAAAGCTTGCTCTGACCTGTATGTGTGTCTCATGGAGAGCAAGATAGGGTAAGCAATGAGAAGCATTTCAAAGTACTAGTGCAAACATTATAATTTTAGTGATTCAATGGGTTTTCTACTACAACACCTTGATGACCATAATACTGGCTAATTCCAGCTGACAACATTCAAAACCTTAAGATTGTCACCCAGAAGGGGAAAGATAGCTTCACAGCAATGTCACACTGTGGAACACAAAGCTTTAATTCTTCAGCAATTCCATGAACCTTCACAATTAACCTCTGTAGATTTCTCTGAATGCTGCGTTTCCAGAGCACTGGTGAGACACATTGATGGCTACAGGTGTTATGACATCACAGACACTATTACAGCTGTACAATACGAAGATGAGAACACTGCAGTATTAGTCTGCCAGGCTCAGCATCAAATAATCTGTATATAATGTACATCTCCACACTCAAGATATAAAACAGTTTAAGAATTTATTGATTTTTAATGAGTTGGTCTGTAACTCAGTGGTATCTGTCGGCCAATGTGAAGGCATGGGCTGATGTATCTGTGGAAGTGCAGCCACCATCAGCAAGCAGACTGGCCAGTCCATCCACAGAGTCTCGGTTGCCTCTGGTGGGTGAAGCAGGTGCTTTATCTGTACAGGTAGTCAGCCTGTATGTTAGCCGCAATCTCCGCCTCCCACTTGTCTCCATTGTTGAGAAGCTTTTCCTTGTTGTACAGCAGCTCCTCATGGGTTTCTGTGGAGAACTCAAAGTTGGGGCCCTGGAAAAAGACATCGGATGACTTTCAGCCAAGTGTTTTAGTCACACGCAAATCACAGAAAAGAGGATGGAATGAGCAGTAGTGCCCGCTGGCCCTTGCTTGTGATGACCGCGAAGGTTGCCGGTTAGCACCTCCACGATGGCGTCTACAGGACAGGCCTCCTGGCAGAAGCCGCAGTAGATGCACTTGGTCATGTCGATGTCGTAGCGGGTGGTCCGCCGGCTGCCGTCGGCACGGGGCTCTGCCTCAATGGTGATGGCCTGGAAGAGGGAGGACGCTGTAGCTCAATTATGGGTCAATGCCAAGCAGAAAGGGGTCTCAACTCTTTGTGGTCCAAAGAAACCAACAGTTACATCAAGAGCTAAATCAAGAGACTGAAAAAATATCTACCACTGCAGAGCTATAACATGACGGGCAACATTTTTTTCGTATTTCATAGAATACTTGGGCAGGGTAGAGCTTGACGGCATGGATTCACCTGGGCAGGACAGATGGCCTCACAGAGCTTACAGGCAATGCAGCGCTCCTCCCCAGATGGGTACCTGCGCAGAGCATGTTCCCCGCGGAAACGAGGGGAGAGGGGACCCTTCTCAAATGGATAGTTGATGGTGGCTGGCTCCCTGAACAGGTAACTCATGGTCATCCCCAAACCTGAAGGAAGAAGAGGTTCTGGTAGCTGTCACTGCAGAAACAGCGTTGAATCTGGAACTGATGTGTTTTATTTTTATTTTATTTATTTTTTTTATTCATGTTCTTGTTGACCGATTCTCCATGAGCACTATACAGCTACATGTGTTCTGTTTCACTATAATATGATTATTGAGCTGAATATTTTATAGCAAGTATGTGGCTTTACATTTCCTGCCTCTGTGTGTGTATGTAAATTTGCTTCATAGCATCCCACAGGACAAAAACATGCAGACAGATGACTGATGTTTGAATGTACGGGCATCTTGTCTAGGGGCTCCCCTGCCCTGTGCTTCCCAGGAAAGGCATCCAGGTCACTGCAAAACTGATTATGGATGGATGGATGGATGGATGAGCAGGCAGTAGGACTCAATGTGGTTAATGTGGATGTGGCACACAGTTAGCTCTGTCAAGCGTTGCAGTTTGCTAAAGCTCACCCCTGAAGAGTTCAGTCCACAGTAGGGTCTGGGCAGCCCGGTCAGTGATAGACTTCATATCTGTGGGCAGCTCCTGGGCATTCACATACTCTGTGGGGGTGTGTGTGAGAATTAGTTATTGCACACCACAGAGCACACTATCGAAAACACCATAGTCTGGAGCTGAGCAACAAAGCATTTCATTGCAACTATTGTACTCAGTATTACTGTGCATGTGACAAATAAAACTTCGAGACATCATTCTGGTGTGCAAGGAACAGATATTAACCGGAGGAAGGGACTGAACGTTTTTTGCAATTAACTGGAAGACAAGACCTGGGCAGCCACCTTCATCCTGTGCAATTTAATAAAGTCTGAACAGAAGCAGAGAAGCCGTTTCTAACAAAATGAGCAGGAAGTGCAATCAAAGCCAAAGACGGGCCAGCACATGCCTCAATAAAGCAGCATGATGCAGAGAGTGTCCATAAAGCTGTATACATATAGGAACTCGATCAGACGAACAACAGCTAAATTAGGCATTTGGAAGATTTAGATGTGTTAAAGCTATGAGACCATACCAGACAGGTTTGTGAACTCAATCTGGGATAGTTAATAAATGTATACGTCATATATATATATACACCCTGCCATGAGAGGCTGAGAATCTGAGCCAGATTCATTCATATACAGCCTTGACAGACCTTTCCACGCTAGACACTCCCACAGTAAATCAAATCAAATCAAAAAACTTTATTTGTCCCCTAGGGGCAATTTGAGTAATCTGAATGTGACACTTACTGTATCCCCCTTTTGGGACGCTGACGCTGAATGGACGCACTACAGTGGAGCAGGCCGAGAAATTCCCTGGTCAGAACGAAGACATGGTACAGGTTAAGGCTGCAGCAGTGCTCTTTCTCACATGTCTACAGTAAACACTGAAGCCCCATAAGAACTCCCCCCCCCCACCAAGGCAAGAGACTGATGGGCTTCCAGAGTAGATACGCAGGCTTATGCAGGTCCTACCTGGCCTTGAAATGGAGTACAGTAGGCGCAGTGCTGAAGACATCACGGCCTGGGTCTGTTAGAAAGACAGACGTCGGGGGTTGGTCAGCTGGCTGGAGTGAGATATTCAATTCGAGACAAGTCTGCACACTCATTTACATACATGTAACGGTTTTACTAGCTTTAAATGGTCCGTATACTTTACAAACAACTCCAACGCTTTTTCACGTAGCTAATTTTAGGTTTATAATGGAATTTGCTATAAGATTTCTTGCATGAGCGTGAGAGTCTGAAAGCGTGAGTGTCACGGCAGATGCATTAAGAGTTGGCAACCTTGGGGGACAGGTAAAGCTTTGCATTCACATCTGCAATTACTACGGTGAAGCCACTTAATTAAGAAACTGCTATTGGCAGCATCTCCTCAAAATACCATGCAAATTAATTCAGGCTTATTCAGAAAGTAAAGCATTTTCAGATGTTGTCACATGAACATCCCCGTCTTTACTGCACTGGTCTGAAACACGGCAACGCAGTGGCTGCATGATTTCTCAAGGACTTTCAATGACAGCGTGCTGAACGATAAACGTAAACCGCTCGGAAACTGTCAAACCAAAACTATGGAAGACAACAATGAATAATGTATTATTTAATAAACAACCTGAAGCTAAGTATGTTTCAAACTTACGATGTTCTCTCTACTCGCCCTTCTCAGTCTGGAAACCGACCGACACCGGAAACGTTGGATCAGAGCGCCGGAAGTGTGGCATATGGGCGACAGGGAGGACATCCGCGCCATTTTGAATGTGTCCACTATGGAGGAACGCCCATTGAGGTTGTGATTATTTGTGTACAAGCCTGATAATCTTTGTTTAGGCCAGGGGTAGGCAAGTCCTAGGGGGTATTCCAGAAAGCGGGTTCAGCGCGGAAAGCAGAGTTAAAAGTGTGAACCAGATCACTTTCCGTTTCATAAACCGAGATTGACTGAGCGCCAGGCAATCACTGTGGCAACGAAAGATGGGAATTAAACCTACGCGATAGCAGAGCTCGTCAATTTGTTTTGGCGTGCCACGGTCGAAATAGAACCGGGTTCTTCTCCGGTTCCATGATTTATCCAATAGCTTAATTTCCTCCTGGGGTCAGTAAAGTTAAACTTAATTCTGTTAAAGTTTATCTTATTTATCTGAACACACGTTTTCAGCTTCTCATTTGAAACCTCACACACCGTGTCCTCCGTCTATTTTCCTACAATATTGGAGATGCCAAACACATTGGCAGAGCAACAGCATGTCGGGTTATCCACAAAGTATATATGTTTAGCACTCAAAATTTTACTGCATATTTTTCCATACATAAACCTCAGAGAATATTTGAAGGATAGTTCCAACTAATTTTGTCATTTATTATAGAAATGTTGTATAAGCACTGGATGATTTACGACAATGATTAAATTGCCTAAATATTGCAGGACTTACCAATACCACTGACGCCCCCCATCACAGTAATAAAGTAGTAAATAAAGGATGTGAACAGGCAACTTTCACACAGCACTGATGTTCAGGTAGTGTCAGAACACTTTGTTCCAATTCAAAGCTTTTTTCCCAACGTGTTGTAACTTACTGGGGCCTACCTGTGTCCACTGTCAAGATCACACAAATGATATTCAATGTCCAAGTAAAATGATCAGGCTCTGCATATGGCTCATGGATTTATAGGGAATGTATATTGTATGACAGATTTGCACAGGGTACATAACTTTTCTATTCATAGTTAAACTGAGATTCCCATTCAGCTGTACCACACACTTAGCCAAAGGAAGAACAACCTCCCCTCCACCTTGCAGGCCTCAGAGATGGCAGAATTCTCAGGGACATCAGTGCAAATAACCATTTTTCTTAGTGATCACTTATGATCGCCAAGACAAATGAAATAAAGACAAATACACTGCAGTTTCATTTATGTGCTTTTTATTATCTGTATATAAAAATGACACACAAACTTCTTAGTCATTTCGCAGAATCATCCATCTTTTGACAACCACAACATTCCCTTCTAATTGCTATCGTAGCACCTCAATTACTCAGTTATAATAATAATAATAATAATAGTGCTGTGATTATTCTGGGAAGGCTGTCCACAAGGTTTAGGAGTGTGTTTATGGAAATTTTTGACCATTCTTCCAGGAGAGCATTTGTGAGGCCACGCACTGATGTTGGATGAGAAGGCTTGACTCTCAGTCTCTGCTCAAATTCATCCCAAAGGTGTTCTATTGGGTTGAGGTTAGGGCTCTGTGCAGGCCAGTCAAGTTCCTCCACACCAGACTCTCTCATCCATGTCCTTATGGACCTTGTTTTGTGCACTGGTGCACAGTCATGTTGGAACAGTAAGGGACCATCCCCAAACTGCTCCCACAAAGTTGATAGCATGAAACTGTCCAAAATGGCTGTGAATGCTGCAGCATTAAGAGTTCCTTTCACAGGAACTAAGGGGCCAAACCCAACCCCTGAAAAACAACCCCAAACCATAACCCCCCTCCACCAAACCTTATACTTGGCACAATGCAGTCAGGCAAGTACCCTTCTCCTGGCAACCACCAAACCCAGACTCGTCCATCAGATTGCCAGGCAGAGAAGCGTGATTCATCACTCCAAAGAACACATCTCCACTGCGTTACACCACTGCATCCGATGCTTTGCACTGCACTTGGTGATGTAAGGCTTGGAGGCAGCTGCTCGGCCATGGAAACCCATTCCATGAAGTTCTCTACGCACTGTTCTTGAGCTAATCTGAAGGCCACACAAAGTTTGGAGGTCTGTAGCTATTGACTCTGCAGACATTTGGCGACTTCTGCACACTGTGCACCTCAGTATGTGTTGTCTCCACTCTGTGATTTTACATGGCCTACTACTTTGTGGCTGAGTTGCACGAGAACACTGTTCTCAATTACTTCCACTCTGTTATAATACCACTAACAGTTGACCGTGGAGTATTTAGCAGTGAGGAAATTTCACAAATGGACTTATTGCACAGGTAGCATCCTATCACGCTTGAATTCATTGTTCTTTCAAATGTCTGTAGAAGCAGTCTGCATGCCTAGGTGTTTGTTTTTCTACACCTGTGGCTATGGAAGGGATTGGAATACCTGAATTCAATCATTTGGAGTGGTGTCCCAATACTTAAGATTTGCACCCTTGCTTTTGCCATTTTAGACAGCAAATCATACCCTTGCCAATCACGGTTTCGGTTGTTGATATATACAGCCTAGTACCTGGGAGTGTGCAGATAACCATATCCACGATTAGGTGATTCTGAATGAGTCTTTTAGTCTTGGATGTCTTAAACCATGTACAAGGAACACACCTTAGCACAAGTTAGCATGGTGATGTATCCTGCTAAGAAGAAAATCAGCATCATGATATGGAAAAGCCAGAGTTACCGCTGCTTATTCTCAAAGTTCTGGCTTAGCAAGGAATCCTCTTTCATGATATAGGCTCCTAGTTTAGGCATACGCCGTGGCACCAGTCAGTAGTGACGTGTCTGATGTCTTGTTTGCATTTGCTGAGTAGGACACAATTAATTAATCTGTTCAAGTGTGTATAATCAATTCCAACTTGCAATCCCCACAGGAGAGAAACATACACAATTATTTTTCACATGTCCTTTAAAAATTAATTTCAAAAGTTGTCTATTGTGTACCTGTCTTAGCAGTTTCCATTTGCTGTAGTCCATTTAAGCTTATTCATTCATTAATCATAACCATGCATAGACAAGTAGGATATGCTCTTAAACAAAACTAGAGAGTATTAATTAGAAAGGTCGATGGCGGTGACGTCAGTTGCTTTGATATTATAAGTAACCACGACATCTGCCTTCGTAATGTGTGGACAGAACTGCGATATTTCTGGCTGAAGACCCGTGGAGTGTTATGATTATTGTGGATTTTCTGCACAAAGGCGAATAAAGTGAGTTACATTGTTACATTCAGTGATAGTATAAGCAATGAAGATGACACAGATATATATTGGAATTGTTTGTCCTTAAGGATTTTAAGGTATATATGCCATTGTACTTTCTAGCTTCATTATTGTTGATGTGTTCGATATATTTTAAAATACAAATTATGTAATTGATTGGGTTTTGTGTTAATGATGGTAATTTGGAAAGTCTAATATACCTCTTTATATGAATAATGCATATACTGTACGTTGCTATAAGCTTTCCTTCTCTTTCAGTGAATTTGTCAGCAAACATCTCAGACCTGGAACAGACGTGGGGGTTCATTGCCAAGAAGTCCATACTAGCGGCAGTTCTTGGTGTGGAAATGATTCTTGGTATTGCAGGAAATACCCTGATCCTGTTCACCAAAATTAAGGTAAGGGTCACTTCTTCATCATTGACTTTTTCAAGTTTTATCCATGTACATTTAATTTAAAAATGAGTATTGCATTTTTTTTTTTTCATTTAGTAGATTTGCTTGTGTATCAGGAGCTTGTGGGGTGTTTGAATAAGTTGATGCATTGAGCCAGATTATTTAATATTACATTTAGGACATTTGACACAAAAGCCTGCAAAGTAATGTTCAAAATAAAATATTCATAAATGGGAAGGAAGCTGACTTTTTAAATGCCACCAGTCCTGATTCTAGAACTGGGGAAGGCTGATTGGTCCAGAACACCTGTATAACATTTTAAGGACTGTGTCCCGATTAAATGGAAATCAGGAAAAGTGGCCTTTTCTTAGAAATGCAGCTTTGCAGACCTATAAGTAGATGCTCTGTGGATGGGGCTGCCCACCTGGCCTAAGGCTCTCGTTTGAACCATCTCAGGCAAAGTGACTTTTACCCATTAACTCCCCCGCTACCAGTCATGGTAACTCCCCAGTAATGCCCCAGCAAACCCTCTCACTCACTCCCCGCTAATGCCCCCACTAATACCCTGACTCACCTGTGGTCAGCCTGTCACTTTCCCCCTACTAATCCCCTCACTGACCTCCGCATAACCTCCCACTGCTAATGCCTCTGCTAACCCCATCACTGACCCCCTGCTAACTCCCATTGCTAATACCCCCCGTTAACCCCCTTACTCACTCCCCTGCTAACTCCC
>JAODJU010000050.1:9994700-10014323 GCA_026776725.1 Gnathonemus echidnorhynchus | reverse complement strand
ATGTTGGGATAAGATCTTTATCGTTTTGGAAGCCATTAAGAAAAAAATGCTCTTCTTGTTTTATCCTGTTCATTTTGCGTTTAAATGCTAAAAAAATAATAAAAATAAAAACATATTTAGGTGTAGGCCGAAGTCTAGGCTGACGTGAAGGCGATGGTAGGCTGACATGACAGCGAGGGTGGGCCGACTTTTAGGCTGACGGTGAGGGCAGGCCCTTGTGTATGCTGATGTGATGGCGAGGGTAGGCCGATGTGTACGTAGATGTGATGGCGAGGGTAGGCCGACGTGTAGGCTGGTGTATTGAAAGTGGGCATGTAGAGAGGCACTGTCCTTCTGTAGGGGCCCAAACAGTGGGGTATGTGGTTACTTGTGGCTAACAGGAGGGAACTGAGCGACCTTGGTAGGACCTCGTCCAGTGGTAGTTTAGGAATGCTTAGTATTTGGTAATCTTTACACATGTTTTTGTGTGTGTTGTTCCTAAACCCATTTTTCCATAATCCTTCTTCTTTCTGTAGCACAAAATTGCTAAACATGAGGTTTTTCATAAGTGCAATTATTGCATTATAGGAGAACTTCCTGTACACGTCACTGTGCTGTTTTCCTGTATGTTACTGTCTGTGTAGTTTCTTTAGTCATATCCCTGGATATATCGGTACGGTGCCGTGACAGAATTGAGGACCGAGATCCTTTCTTCTGTACTAAGGCTTCAAGCTTGTCCCTTTATTAAAAGAAAATGTGTTTTTCAGTCTATGAGCGTTAACAGACAGAAGCATCGTTCAGGCCACTTGATGCCACTAGAGGGTGCTAAAGTCCATGCTCTGAGCATCAACTTAGCTGTATATACGTCACTGCAACCATTACAGTGCCTGATGGCAGCAGATAGGCAGGGTTCCCAGCAGCGCTTCTCAGCACACCGGGGAGGAATGAGCCAATGAGCAAAGGTGCTCTTAGTCGTGACATTGTTCAGTGGCTGCTTTGTTAGAAAATAGTGTTATAATAATATAAATGCAATAAGCTAATAGACAAGCATCATATAAAACACTGGATTCCAACAAGCCAGACTCAGATTGTTGGGTCTGATGTTTATATGCGCTGGTCTTGGGTGCAGTAATTCTCCTGTCGTCCCCAGGGATCAGCCGTCTCCAGCGTTGGGAGAGGGCCCAGCTGCATGGTCTAAACCCCCCAGCGGACGTACGGGAGCTGCTGCTGAAGGTCGATGATGATCCAGACTATTCCCACTGGTATGGAGTGCGGCAACACTGACAAACACACACTGCAGCCAGATCATGTTAAAAACACAGAGCCGCTAACCGATACTGCCCACCGCCCAAGGCCTCCGAACACGCGCCAGCGGGCTGGACATGGGCTCATGACCAAAAGTCTTACCTGACGGGATCTGGCACATTCCGTTAAGACAAAACGCTGTTGATCTCTGGGGGATCCCACATGGGGTCACAACCTTGCCATCAATAGCACCACACTGAGCTATCTGCCCAAGCACCCCCTGCATATTGTATGCAAGCTGTATTTTTTTTTTATTATATTTTCAATATTTTATTTGGTATCCAACACTGAAACATTTACCTGTTAAAATAAAAAAATCCTTTTTGAGAATTTGGGTTTAGAACCAAGTTATGCTTCTGTTGATGAGTAAGAGTATAAAATAATGGCTTGAAACCATGATAAGCTATATGCTTTTAGATTAGAATGTTTTGGAATCATGCTCTTTTTCCCCTTTATCTGACCTGTTTGCTTTGTCTTTCAGCCTGTGGCGGGATTACCCACTCTGAAGAACCACGGACAGTAGTGCTACCTCAGGAGGCTTTAAAATGTAACATTCAACCTGTAATGCTACTTTTTATAAACTTTTTTTATTCTTGGGTATTTTCCCGTGTGTCATTTATGCACTCATAAATTATAAAAACCATGTCTTAAGTGTACTTGTCAGTGAGAATTGTCACGCCTGAGCAAGAAGGACAGAGACAGAGATCCAGAAGTGCAGGGATAGGAAGGCTTTAATGAATAAGACGGCCGATAAGCACAGACGGGGTACAGCCCTGTCCAGGGATGGAGCGCTGGCTCCCCAGCCCGGGCACTGGTGGCGGGAGCTGCGGGCGTGGGGGCGAATCCCCTTGTTGAAAGCCGATGAGAAGGTACAGAAGTGGCGTGCAGAAGTCGAGGTCGTTGTCCGAAAGCTGAGGTCGTTGCCTGGGGAATCCGTCCGACACGGAGACACAGGAACGGGGAACACGAGGAAGGGGAAACAGAAGATGCCGGGCTCACCAGGACAGGTAGGTTAAGTACGGGAGCTGGTCTGAGGAAGGAAGGGAAGAAGGTCAGGATCACACAGTGCAGACAGGTAAGGCTGGGGTAATCGGGCAGACTGAAGACAAGAAAAGTGCTTGGTATGGCGTCTAAACATCAGCTCAATACTTCGAGAGGAAGTTCTGGGGTTGTTTGGCTTATATAAGCGGTTAATCATCTGTTGACGAGCTGCACCTGTCCGATCCCGCCCCTGTGGGCGTGACAAGAATGGTGTAATCAGTACATGGTAGATGCAGGAGGCGAATGTTACCTCTGTAATGAAAGAGAGCATTTTAAACTGAAAACAGAGATTCTTCTGTAGCCTATCCATGATTAAGTTGCTTTATCTGGATGCTGAAGAGTTGCACAACTTCACCAGGGTTTGGACGGGGTGTGCATGAGGACAGATCTGTTCATCTCATAATGTGGCTGTCAGGGATGATGCTTTCATGAGTCAATAGTAACAGGTAACAAGGCCAGTGGGATTAATCTTTATCCAGGAAGTGTAAAGGAGCTCAATCTTTAAGCTATTTAGGGTGTATATGCATGCTGAAATATGTAACATAGCAGACACTAACGATGCAGGCTGTCAGCGAAATGACTGGCTGCTCTTTCTGCGTAATGTAGCTGTCATCACATCGCCCTGCACTCTCCAGTACACAGCTCAGATTCCCTCACTGACATCCAGCTTCTTTTAATTAATTAACCTATTTTACAAATTTAAAACCTAATTTTATGAATACCCGAGAGAGGCAGAAATACAGTGTGACAGAAGGAGTGTGTTGCAGATACATTACATGGTCGTAAAGATTCTCAGGAAGGAGCAGCGAGTTATATACCTGGGAACTGCAGAATATTAAAGAGTGTAATACAGGAAGTTACAGAGACCGAACACCATGATAACACTGAGACAGGGTTAATACAGTATAGATAATGACTGAACAATACTGTACATTAACACTGTACAGAGACACATTACAGTACAGACTTAGTGACTGACTATCACTGTACTGAGACATGGTTAATACATTACAGATTTAGTGACTGAACACTTGTACATTAACACTACTGATGTGGTTAATAGAAAGTATACATAAAGTGACAACATTACTGTACATTAAGACTACAGAGGCGGTTAATACAGTGCAGATTAAGTGACTGAACACGATTTTTCATTAATATTGCACTGAGAGGATTAATACACAGTATACATTTAGTGATTGAACACTGCTGTGCATTAACACTATTGAGACAGGGTTAATATACAGTGACTAAATACTGTATTGGGACAGAGGGTTAATAATGTATAGTGTACATGCAATGACTGAACACTACTATACATTAACACTATTAAGGGTTAAAACAGTACAGATATAGTGACTTACTACTGAGACTGTGAATGCAGTACAGTTAGTGACTGAGCACTGTATTGTACTGTACTGAGACAGAGTTAATATAAAGTACAGATGCAGTGACTGAACACTACATTAACAGTACCAAGACAGGGTAGATACAGTGCAGTAAAGTTCCAATGACTGAACACTATTGTACTGAGAAAGATGGTTAATATAGTACAATATAAATTGATTACATTGCATATATACTGTAAAGTTGCATGAAAGTTGAAAGTGCTTGAAACTATAATTTTCTATGGTTTGAACTATAAATCTGTCAATAGGTGTGGTAGTCAATGTTATGGATTAGTTTCAGTTTGAAATCCTTGGCTCTAGCCTCGGTGTTTCAGAGAGGGTGAATGCATGAGTGTTGTTCCCTCTGCCAACCATGAAGGGGGCAGTGTGGTGGTCCTGGTGGTCCTGGCCTACTCCGCTGGTGACAGAGTGGGTGATCTTTTCCAAATCCATGGCAATCTCAGCCAGCATGGTTCCCAGCGCATTACGCCAAAGCGAGATAAGGACCCAAATCAGAGTCACTCTCAGGAGAAGGGAAGTGAACCAAAACTCAGAGGAATGGCCCAACTTACCCCCCCTCCAGGCCACGACCCCACCGGCTGAAGAGTCAAAGCCAGGCAGCCCACCAGCCTGCTTATCTCTGGAAAGTACTGCAGAAGAACCAGGATGCCCTGACGGCTGCTTTCAATCTCAGATCCTGCTACGCAGCTCCTTCTGTCACACAACACACTGTAATGTTTTTTTTTTTTTGAAGAATATACAGAAAAGCATATGATATAAACCATTATGAGAAAACCTAGTTTCTAGCAAGCATGCGTACACTGCTGACTGGCTCTGTACAGTATGTGACATACGTATGGCAGAGAGATAGTTAATAGCTGGGGGTGTACAATTTAAATTAGACCCAGATTTAATGGGATAATTATGGATTTTTAAACTGGGTCGAATCTGGCAAATCAAGTCCCTCTGAAACTGGAGTGAGAAAAATCCACCAGCCCCCATCGCAGTCTTCAAGAGCACAGTAGGACATTTTGAGCTTGCCTGTCACATTCCACTTGTGAACAATCTTTCCCACAGTTTTTCTGTGATGGAATTGTCGGCTGTCTGTCATGTGGTGTGCATCTTTTTAAAGGCTTGTTTTATTTAAATGATATGCGTCATCGTGTCACAATATTGAGCCTAAATCTCCACCAGCACCAGCGAGGGAGCTGTGCGTTGTGTGCCACAAATTGCACGCACAAAAATACTGTTTGGTGAGATGGAATTGCGCCACTAGCTACCTCTGAATTTCTCTGCGCTCTTCTGCTCACTTAGCCTATACTCCGGTTTTAGGTGACGCCTTCTTAAACATGAAAAAATCTCTGCATTTCGCTTGGCTCACCATATATCGAGCTTTTGGACGTTTCTTCTACATTGGAATTGGTGAAATGAAATGTCAATCTATTGATATTTCATATGGTTTGCTGAAATCCATGTCTATCCGCTGAATAAAGACCGCCGCACAGCCCGCCGATTGGCCAGCCGCAGATTAGAGCCGCCAACACAGATGGCTCCTTTCTGCAGTAGGGGGCGGGACTCCTGTCAAATATGTCGTTTATTGGCAAATTCACTCGCTAAGTAAAGGAACAGGCTTCTCATCTGCCCAATCGGGGCTCTGGCTTTCTGAGCCCGGAGTCCCACGTTAGAAATGTCATTCCGTTATCTGGCATTAAAAAAGCAACAGTAACGCAGATAGAATAGAGCTGGGGGAGAAGTGGAAGCGTATCGTGGCCGTAATAAACAACAGCGGTAGATAAAAGCCATTATCGGGCCTTCATTCCGTCTGAAGTTACCAAATGAAGCAATAACGGTGATTTTTACCTTCGTATATATCTTTCATATGACATGTAGCTTTTTGTGATAAGTAGCTAATGGTTTTCATGAATTTATTTACTATATATAGTAATTATATATATAAAATTTAGAGATTGATTGCTGTTTTATTTTTTATTGAAAAGTGCTGTAGGCTACTTATTGATTAACGAATAAACGGAATACCTACTGAAGTGGTAAGTACTGTATCATCATCATCATCATCATTTTTGTTTAGATTGAAAGCTCGTTGTCGCCCCAGTCTTTGGCAAAGTAACCACACAATTCGCAGTGTTCAGATGCCCAAATAGTACTTTTTCCAGATTTAATGCTCAGTAATACTGTCAGCCTGTGGCTAGATATTAATTCTGATATGTCTGATGTCATAAAATTAAGAAAGCGAGTAATGGCATTTACGATCAAAATGCATATAAACTACCTATGAATTAAGTGGAGCCTAGGGTGATACAAATAAGCCGTAATTAACTTATTAGTTAGCCTAGTAATTTTATTACGACTAGCTAGGCGGAATGCTTGGATCCTGTGCTTTACATCCGACTTCCATTAGAAGCATTCGAGTTCAGTCGCAATTTCTCCCGCTTATAATCTCGTTGTTAGGCAAACTGCACCATCATTTAGGTGCGGGTGAAGGTGAATAATTAAGTTTGACCGCCCGTCTCTGATAACCCTAACCCCGGCTCTGCCCTTTTCCCATCTTCCATTCAATGCGCTTCCCCTCGGCCCCGCCGCCCAGGGATGGACAATGCCCATACGAAGACGGTGGAGGAGGTACTGGGGTACTTCGGGGTGAACGAGTCCACTGGGCTGAGCAGCGAGCAGCTCCGGAAGGCCCGGGAGAGATGGGGACCCAACGGTAAGTCCCGCTCTTCACGGCCGGATCCTGACGATTATAGCGGCCAGGGACTGACTGGCATCTAGGTTAGTCAGGAATATGGAGCATAGTCTCATTAAACTGTTGACATTTTGTAGAATTGCTATCTGGTGTTTAACTTTTATCCTCTCGGTTATTGACTGGCCTAGAAAAGGGGGCTCAGCATTCTTATTGCCAGACCCCAGCATCGTTTAAAATCGCATCATTTACAATTCCCCTGCTTCACCGGCGTGTTTAGGTGGCGCTCTTTCGCACGCATTAACTTTCCATTAGTGACCTTGATTGTTTAAACCATGTTTTAAACCAAGATACAAAAATGTGAAATGTTCTGTGGTTCGTTGAATAAGACTGCCTGTATATATTATTGAGATTTTGATGATGATCAGATCGCATTTTAGGAGCCTTTCATGCAGAAATCCAGATCATTTTAATGTATTCACAAAGTTTTTCTAGCACCCGTAAAACTAATCACAAAAGACGACAATGCAGTCTTAATCTTAACTCTATGGCAATGACAGTAATTTATAACAAAATCGAATGTGACATGATATAATGAAAGAGCAGCTTGCTGACTTTACAACTTGCGTTTCTCTCTCTCTGCTAATCGAATGGCTTCTGATGGGAAGAGTTACCAGCTGAAGAAGGTGAGATGACGGCCTTCTCCTCTGTGTTCATGCTGTGTCACACAGTACATCAGCTACTGCTCCACATGCCATTCACACGGCCGTCTTCCATAACCACTGCAGTACAGAGTCGCAGTGTGCATGGAGCCTGTGCCAAGAAATATAATAGAGCAGCGATAGATTATTCATCCATGTAGAGAAACTGAGCAGTTTCCCTGTGTCCATGAGACACACAGACACATGTACAGGTGTGCACAGGTTTTGGGGTCACAGTGTCCGGCCGGCCAGTGGGAGATGGTGGGATGCCATATGAGCACAGGGCAAGCACATAGCGGGCATGTCGCCCACACCAGAAAGAGATATTTAAACACCATGCTCCCCCTTGCCTGCTGCCAACAGGGAAGTCCCTATGGGAACTTGTTCTGGAGCAGTTTGAGGACCTGCTGGTGCGGATTCTCCTCCTGGCAGCCTGCATTTCCTTCGTAAGAACCGTCTATACCGAGGGTGCAGACCCATCAAGTTACAGAGAGGGCACTGAGGGTGGTGCTGTAATATGCACACTACCCAATACTTCACAAAGACATATGCCCATACCCTGTACCCCCATGCAGCGACATAGACAACTGCACAGTACTCTCCTGTAGTAACACATACTCTATAATCTCTACTGCATTATCCTGGCGTTCCATACTAACAATCTTGGGAACTTACACTGTATTTCTACTTCCACGTTGTTCTCTTTCCATCACTGTTTGTCTCCCAGACTCTGGCGTGGTTTGAGGAGGGAGAGGGCACCATCACAGCCTTTGTGGAGCCCTTCGTTATCCTTCTCATCCTTATCGCCAATGCCATTGTAGGAGTGTGGCAGGTATTGTTTTTGGGTCTGGTGTACAAAGTGTATATGTGTCTGCTGTCAGGTGGCCACAGTATGCAGGATTTTGCTATATTTTCTGTATTTTTGCATGCAATTGTGTGGCCTGTGGGGTGTTTAACTTGATGTTTATGTTTGTGTTCATGGATATAGAGTAACAATGGTGGAATAACAGAGTAACTGGTATATTATAGCAGGTGTTCTGTAACAGGTGTGTAATAACATATGCGCTGTTACAGGTTTCCAGTAACAGATGTGTAGAAACAGGTCTGCAGTAACAGCTCTGCAGTGACAGGTGTGTAGAAACAGGTGTGCAGTGACAGGTGTGTAGAAACAGGTGTTCCATAATAGGTATCCAGTGAGAGGTGCGCATTAATGTGTGTAGAAACAGGTGTGCAGTGACAGATGTGCAGTGACAGGTGTACAGTAATAAGCCTACAGTGAATGGTGTATATTAACATGATTGTAGAAACAGGTGTGCAGTGACAGGTGTAATTTATCAGGCATGTAGTAACAGGTGTGCAATGATAGGCATGCAATGAAAGGTGTGCATTATCGGGCATGTAGCAACAGGTGTGCAGTGACCGGTGTCCTGTAACAGATCTGCAGTGATGTGTGTAGAAACAGGTGTGAAGTAACAGGGGTACAGTGATAGGTGTGCAGCAACTGATGTGTAGAAACAGGTGCGCAGTGACAGGTGTCCTGTAATAGCTCTACAGTATCAGGTGTGCAGTGACAGGTGTGTAGAAACAGGTGTGCGGTAACAAGTCCGCAGTGAAAGGTGTGCATTAACATGATTGTAGACACAGGTATGCATTAACAAGTGCGTAGTAAGAGGTGTACAGAGACAGGTGTCCTATAACAGATCTGCAGTGACAGGTGTGCAGTAACAGGGGTGGAGTGATAGGTGTGCAGTGACAGCTGTGCATTAATAGGCATGTAGTAACAAGTGCAGTGAAAAGTCTGCTACGTCCTCAGGAGCGGAACGCCGAGAATGCAATTGAGGCGCTAAAGGAGTATGAACCAGAGATGGGGAAGGTGTACCGGCAGGACAGAAAGAGCGTGCAGAGGGTTCGAGCGAGAGACATTGTGCCTGGGGACATCGTGGAGGTGGCAGGTAGGAAGCACGAGTTGCCTGTTCACAGCCTCACTGCTCATATACTCCTCAAACTGATCACAAAACATAGGTATGGTTAAATGGTTTTCTGAGCATTTTAATTTAATGTAAGTAACCAATAGACAGCAGCCATTCCCCTGCTTATAATGAATAGTTATGAGCAGACTTGTGTGCTGTGTTTTACAGACGTTGACTTTGGTAACTTAATTCATCAATTAAATTCCCCAAAGTTGGTGACAAGGTACCAGCTGACATCCGTCTGACCTCAATCCGCTCCACCACTCTTCGAGTGGACCAGTCCATTTTGACGGGGGAGTCCGTGTCTGTCCTCAAGCACACCGATCCTGTGCCTGACCCTCGTGCTGTCAACCAGGACAAGAAGAACATGCTATTCTCTGTGAGTGTAGCAGCGCCGTCCCCTGCTCTCAGGTGCTTCTCAGTGAGTCCCACACAGGCATGTAAAAGCGCTTCAGAATTGGTACAAAGCAACCACTGGAGTTAGGTTTCAGTGCAGCCTAGAGGTGTCGATCATTTACAGACACGTCGCTCCAGATTCTCCCCTAGTTTGTGTGGCTGAGCCGGGGAGGCGGAGAGGTTCAGTTACGCTGGGGGGGGGCGAAGGGTCAGTTGTGCAGGGAGGTGAAGAGTCAGCTGTGCCAGGGTGGAGGGAGTGTAAGGTCGGCCATGCTGGGGGGTGTAGGGTCAGCCATGCTGGAGGTGTAGGGTCAGCCACATTGGGGAGGTGAAGGGTCATCCTTGCTGGGGAGGGGTTAGGGTGTGTTATGTTGGACGGGGGTGACTATGTTCCTGCCTGTCCCTAGGGGACCAACATTGCGGCAGGGCGGGCCATGGGGGTGGTGGTGGCCACAGGGGCGCAGACGGAGATCGGGAAGATCCGGGACGAGATGGCGGCCACTGACCCCGAACGCACCCCCCTACAGCAGAAGCTGGACCAGTTTGGGGAGCAGCTGTCCAAGGTGGGTTGGGGACCAGGGCACGAAGGCCTCCCATCATCAGTCTCCATGTGAGCCTGAAATGTCTGTGTTTCTCCTGGTAAGGTGATCATGCTGATCTGCGTGGCCGTCTGGGGAATCAACGTGGGCCACTTCAGTGACCCCGTTCATGGTGGCAGCTGGCTGCGGGGCGCTGTCTACTACTTCAAGATTGCTGTAGCACTGGCCGTGGCTGCCATCCCTGAGGGTAGGTGGGGCTGGAGAGCAGTTAGGCCACTATCCCTGAGGGTAGGTGGGGCTGGAGGGTAGTTAGACCACCATCCCTGAGGGCAGGCAGGGCTGGAGAGCAGTTATGCCACCATCCCTTAGGGTAGGGGGGGCTTGGAGAGCAGTTATGCCACCATCCCTGAGGGTAGATGGGACGGTGGTATGATTAGACCTTGAGGGCAGGCAGTGCGGGTGGGCTATTGGTCCCCATCCCTGAGGGTAGGTGGGGTGGGAAGGCAGTTAGACCGCCATCCCTAAGGGTAGACAAGGCAGGGGGGCAGTTAGGCTGCCATTTCTGAGGGTAGTTAAGGCAGGGGGGGGAGTTAGGCCACCATCCCTGAGGATAGGCAGTTAGCTATGCTACTATCAGCTACAGCTAATTGGCAGGTAAATTAACCGCACTGTCCCCCCTCAAATACTTGCAGGCCTGCCTGCTGTCATCACCACCTGCTTGGCACTGGGGACGCGCCGCATGGCCCGTAAGAACGCCATCGTTCGCAGCCTGCCCTCCGTCGAAACGCTGGGCTGCACCTCCGTCATCTGCTCTGACAAGACGGGCACCCTCACCACCAATCAGATGTCCGTGTGCCGGGTGAGGCCCCGCCCACCACAACCGCGCAGTGTGATGTAATGAGGTCCCATTGCGGATGCTTCCTTAACCCTACTAATGCAGGTCAGGAGATGTTTGGCGGTGGAGAAGGGCTGAATGGTATTGTAAACCCTTCTTCTGCTCAGTGACTATGGTCAGAGTGCTGCAATAGGAGTACGGGCAGCGCTCGGGTTGGGAACTAACACCCCCTCCTGGCTGTGTTTGGTGCCCCTTTAACACCTGGCTGTCTCCTATGCATAGATGTTTGTGCTGGACAGTGTGTCGGAGGATCAGTGCTCCCTCAACGAGTTCACGGTGACTGGATCTACTTATGCCCCGCTGGGGGAAGTGTGAGTGCCGTGTGACCCCCAACAAGCCACTGGAACCCCATTCACCTCCTTTCCCCATGCTGCGCGGCGCCCCCTGCTGGTCCGCTCCTCGTCCTCCTCCTACCTGTGTGCTCCTGACACCCGTCTCCTCTACTGCAGGTATAAGGACGGCGTCCCCGTGCGATGCAGCCAGTACGAAGGGCTGGTGGAAATGGCTACCATCTGCGCCCTGTGCAACGACTCCTCCCTGGATTACAACGAGGGGAGTGAAGCTGCACAGGGGCACGGGGTTAAAGGTCACTGTATTAGGGTCATGGGATTAAAAGGGGTTAAAGGTCACTGTAATAGTGTCACAGGGTTAAAGGTCATTATTATTGTCACGGGGTTAAAGGTTACTACATTGGGGTCATGGGATTAAAGGTTACTGTATTTACACCATGGGGCTAAAGGTCACTGTATTAGGGTCACAGGTTAAAGGTCACTGTATTGGCATCATGGGGTAAAGATCACTAATAGGGTCATGGGGTTAAAGGTTACTGTTGAAAATTCACTGGGTTGACTGACGGGTTACTGGTGTTTATGGGTTGATGGGTCCCTTTCCAATTCCGTTTTAACTCTGGAGTCCTGTGGGTCGTAATATGTCTTTGTCCTGTTCTGCAGACGAAGGGTGTGTATGAGAAGGTGGGTGAGGCCACAGAGACCGCCCTCTGCTGCCTGGTGGAGAAGATGAACGTGTTTGACACAGAGCTGCAAGGCCTTTCCCCCTCAGAGAGAGCCACAGCCTGCTGCTCAGTAAGGCTTCCCAGTGAGCCGCCCCCCCTTTTGTCGTAAAAGCAGTGCTATTTTAACATTTGTCCTAATCTCCCCCAACACACACACATACATTCCAGATATGTGTCGTCATATTTTCTGTGTCTGCTTGTTTTAGGTGTTGCTTAACGGCACTTTCACACTGCCAGATATTTTTTTCTGGAACCGGAACCTTTTTTTTTCTTACCTGTACCCACCCTGCAATTCCTTCGTGCCCCACAGTTTGAATACCTCTGTCTTACAGCCTCAGCTCATGCTAGATTGTCTGCACTGAGTGGAGCAGCTACAGACTGCTTCCCTACAGACCGCATGCCTACATACTACAAGTCTACAAACTGCATGGTTAAAACCTACATATCCACAGACAGCACGCCTACAGACCCGAAGCCTACAGACTGCATATTTACAGACTGCATCCCTAAAGGCTACATATCCACAAACTGCAAGCTTATAGACGCATGCCTACATACTGCAAGCCTACAGATTGCATGTCTACAGGCTACATATCCACAGACTGCACGTCTACAGACTCAAGGCCTACAGGCTGCATGTCTACAGGCTACATATCCACAGACTGCACGTCTACAGACTCAAGGCCTACAGGCTGCATGTCTACAGGCCACATATCCACAGACTGCATGCCTACAGACAGCAAGCCTACAGACTGCATATCCACAGACTTCACGCCTACAGACTGCTGTCATCTGCATCGTCACTGACGACATCTCTTCTCACCATCCGTTAAGCTCCTCCTTATCCTTCTCTTCCCCTGCCCTGCTGCAGATCATCAAGCAGCTGCTGAAGAAGGAGCTCACCCTCGAGTTCTCCAGGGACAGAAAATCCATGTCTGTTTTTTGTTCTCCCAACAAGCCTATCAGGTCTACAACCGGAGCCAAGATGTTTGTCAAGGTTAGAAGGCCATTAGCTCCACCATTTGCCTCACACGATTTCCTGTGATTGCCTAGCTAACATGCTGCAATGTTTACTTAACTCATTTATTGTTTTATCTTAATTTATGTGTCACTGTCTCTTTGTCGGTATTCAGTGACACCCTCGTTTGTGGCTCCGTCTGCTTCTCGCAATGTGATTCATTTCTGTTTATTCTTCCATGTGCCTAGGGGGCGCCAGAGAGCATATTGGAACGCTGCCGCTGGCTACGGGTGGGTGGGGGCTCACGAGTCCCCATGTCCCCTTCCCAGAGGGAGCAGCTGCTGGGGAAGGTGCGCGAGTGGGGTTCTGGGCGCGATACCCTGCGCTGCTTGGCCATGGCAACCCGCGACTCGCCCCCAGACCTGCGGCTGCTCAGCTTAGAGAACTCAGCCAGCTTCACTGATTACGAGGTAACCAGTTATTACTACTATTTGATGAAATGATGAATCATAGTGAATCCATCATCGTATAACTGTGTGTGTTATGAAGTTGATGTCTTCGTGGACAGGAGCCGTCTTCCCCCAACCATACAGAGACGACCTCCCAGACGTTTCACATGTCCCCTTCTTGCTGTCCCCAGAGACCTGCAGTGTCTTGCTGCACACCCTCTTAATGGCCTATAATGTCACCTGTCGAGCCCACAGTGACCCAGCGATGATACTCTCTCTTTGCTCCAGTCCGATTTGACCTTTGTGGGCTGTGTGGGGATGCTCGACCCGCCCAGGAAGGAGGTTCTGGGAGCAGTCCGAATGTGCAGGCAGGCTGGCATCCGAGTCATCATGATCACGGGTTGGTGTGGAGTCCCTGCTAAATATGGTCTTGACCTTCGCTGTGTTCATTAGTGATCTGTCTGTATGTCCAGAAGGTTGTGAGTTTGAAGCCCTCAGCCCTGATTGCTCCAGGGGTGCTGGATGCTTGCTGACCAAATTCCCTTCTTTTGACACTCGTGCATCTCTTTGGAGAAAAACAATTGCTAAATAAATACTGTAATCCGGTATCACTGTGCCAGTGTCCTTGGGGTTGATTTCATCCAGTGATCAGTGTCCTAGGGGTTGATTCCATCCAGTGTTCAGTGTCCTAGGGGTTTACTGCATTCAGTGATCAGTGTCATAGGGGTTGATTCTGTCCATATGGTTGCAGGTGACAACAAGGGCACAGCCCTGTCCATCTGTCGGCGTGTGGGCATCATCACGGAACAGGAAGAGGAGGAGGGCCAGGGCGGGCAGTTTGGGGGGGGGCTGACAGGTCGTGAGTTTGACGAGCTGCCCCCCCACCTGCAGAGGCAGGCGTGCCGCACAGCGCGATGCTTTGCCCGTGTGGAGCCTGCGCACAAGAGCCGCATTGTGGAGTACCTGCAGAGTCTGAGCGATATCACTGCCATGGTGAGGGCCGGGTTCACAACGCCTAAAGAGACACTAGCAGATATGGTTTGGTGGTGGAGTTTTCCTGCATTTCTGCTGTTTCCTCTTTCCTTCTCTGTCTCCTTCCTTCCCTGCTCTTGGTTACTCCTTTATGTTTCTTTCGTCCTTCTTTTTATTCCCTGCTCTTTGTTTCTTCTCTCTCCATCTCTACCCTCTTCCCTTCCATCCTCTTTTCCTTCACCCCTTCACCCTTTCTCTCCTTTGCTGCTCACTACCTCTCTCCCCTGCTCGCCCTTCCCCTGTCTTCATTCCTCCTCTCTCCCTCTATCCCCGTTCCTCATCTCCCCTGCTCCTCCCTGCCCCATCTCTGTTCCTCCTCCCTCCCTCCCATTCTCCTTCCCTCTCTTGCTCTCAGACCGGAGATGGGGTGAATGATGCCCCCGCCCTGAAGAAGGCCGAAATCGGCATCGCCATGGGCTCAGGCACGGCTGTGGCCAAGTCCGCCTCTGAGATGATCTTGGCTGACGACAACTTCTCCACCATCGTGGCCGCCATCGAAGAGGGCCGAGCCATCTACAACAACATGAAGCAGTTCATCCGCTATCTCATCTCCTCCAACATCGGGGAGGTGGTCTGGTGAGGTGACAGCTGAAACCTCCAGGGTGCCTCTTGGGCCTGTCTCCAGCTGAAGAAGTCATTCCCAGGCACTGATTGGCCGGCCTTGCTGGAGATGTGCTAATGTTAAGATGGCGCTCTGCTCCTTATCACCCCCTGCAGCATCTTCCTGACGGCTGCACTGGGAATGCCAGAGGCACTGATTCCTGTGCAGCTGCTCTGGGTGAACCTGGTGACAGACGGCTTCCCTGCCACCGCTCTGGGCTTCAACCCCCCCGACCTGGACATCATGGCTCGTCCCCCTCGTTCCCCGAAGGAGCCACTCATCTCTGGCTGGCTCTTCTGCAGATATCTCATCATCGGCTGTAAGTTTCCCTTAGGCGATAGTGAACCGTCCACCTTCGTCTTACTGCTAATGTGCAGGTTTGTGTTGGGGCTCAGTGCCATCAGGAGGTCCCCACCGAGCAAGGCCAGCCTGCCTTCTAATGGCACCACGTTCTCTCGTAGTGTCCTCGTCCTTCTTTGTCATGATAATATAAAGGGAAGCCCCGATCGGCCTTGCTCTCTGCCCCTCCAGGTTACGTGGGGGCAGCGACAGTGGGGGCCGCAGCCTGGTGGTTTATGGCAGCTCACGATGGACCCAAGCTCACCTACTACCAGCTGGTACCTGCAGCATGACCCTGCATCTGTGCCTCCATGCGTTTGTGCCTCAGTGTCTCTGTACCTCTGTGCATTTATGCCTTCATGCATCTGTGCCTCCATGCGTCTGTGCCTCCATGCGTCCATGCATTGTGCCCATGTGTGTTTCTGCCTCCGTGTGTCTGTATTTCTGTCTGTCTGTGCCTCTGTGTGTCTCTGCCCCTATGCGTCTGTGCATCTGTGCCTCCGTGCATCTGTGCTGTGTTACCCTGCAGCTCAGCGCGGCCTTTGCCTTTTCTCTCGACAGTCCCACTTCCTGCAGTGCAGCGAGAATCGCAGCGAGTTTGAGGGGGTTCAGTGTTCGGTCTTCGAGTCTCCGTACCCCATGACCATGGCCCTGTCTGTGCTGGTCACCATAGAAATGTGTAACGCCCTTAACAGGTATGTCCTCTAGCACATGTGTCACGTAGCTGGGCACTGTGGTCACACAGCTGAGCTAACATCTTTCCCATCATGCCATTGGCCACAGTCTGTCTGAGAACCAGTCTTTGCTGAAGATGCCCCCTTGGTCCAACCCGTGGCTGGTGGGGGCGATCTGCCTCTCCATGGCTCTGCATTTCCTCATACTGTATGTGGACCCTCTTCCCGTGAGTATATATACCTGTGTGCACTGTATGTATACCTGTGTAATAAGTCGACAGTGACTAAAGGATCCATTCTCATTCTTGGGTGTGTGGGGGTTAGTTAGAACTTTCCTCCTGAAAGTTTAAAGAGATAATCAAGCAGAGGCCTTTGCCCATCCAGGTGGTCTTCCAGATCCGCCCTCTATCCTGGTCCCAGTGGGTGACTGTGCTAAAGATGTCGCTGCCAGTCATCCTGATGGATGAGGCCCTCAAGTTTCTGGCCAGGCATTACGCCCAGCCGCCCGGTGACTTCCAGCTGGAGGAGGATGGCCAGGGGCCACAGGGGCCCAGCCAGGAGGAGACACTCCAAGACCGCCTGGTCACGGCGCTCCGCCGGGCCTGCAAAGGCGTGTCCTGGCCCTTTGTCCTTGTCTCCACACCTTTGCTGGTATGGATTTACAGCTTGGACTCTGACATCACCAACATCTTCTGGACATAGAAAGAAAAAGAGGGAAGGGTGAGTGAGGGAAGGAGAAAAGTGTAGGTACTGGAGCAAGGGGCAGAGAGCTGTGTGTAGAGCGCCCCCTGTATGTCTGTCATGGTGTTGTCAGTTGTTCATGAACATCAACAGATTTTCAGATGTTCTTTTCTTAGTCAAATATACAGAAAGATGCATTATGTATTGAAGACATTCACAGCGCTCATTTGTGAAATAGAAGTAGCTTTTCTGTTTTAAATTTTCGCTGAGTTGTGACCTGAGAAACAGGTGCTAAAAAACAAGCTTAATAGCATAGGGAAATTTACCAGGGAAATACCAGACAGAAACTAACAAGGAGACACCTATTATTGCAGGGTCCACTCCACAGGTCAGGACAATCATAGAAATAATGTCCCATTATTTCATTGTTTTGTATTGCGCGAAAGCTTTGTTTGCACCCAGATATGGCTTTGAAAGTGAATTTTCAGCCTGTCATTGATGCACTACATTTGCCGTTATTGTTGGTGGGTTTTTTTTTATTTCATATTTTGTCTTTTTGCACATTTTGCTGCAGTGAGGGAGTCTCTATTTCCTGTCCTGTTGAATGTTCTCCACTCGAGGCATATTACCGTAGAAAACCATCAGAGAGATAGAGAAGCATCAAACTTATAATTCCATTAGATACCAGCCCCTATTGTGATGTCACATACATCATTCCATTAAAACCCAGCCCCTATTGTGACATCACGCATATCATTTCTTTAGAAACTCTTGTGTAATATTACAAAAAAGCGTATTTCTTTGAATGACCCATCACTGCACTGCCATCCTTGCAGTCTTCATGATATGGGACTCTGTCTCAGCATCTCCATTTCCATGACCAAACAACTGAAATTGTTATCCAGCTGTGTGTGGGTCATTGGCTTCTGGCAGTACTGTAGCTTTCAGACCCAACATGGTCCAGGAGACACATCAGACCTCAGAACTGGAGAAGGCAATGATGTCAGTGGAGGCCGCTGTGAATGCAGACTCTCCCTCTGTCACCTTCGTTCACCTCCATCACACAAAACACGTCACCTTCATTTTTGGAATTCATTTCCATTTTTTATTTTGAAACTGAACAAAGGGAATAATTTTTGTAGGTTTCTCTTACCATTCTTATCATAATTGTTTGAGTGAATATCAATAAAAACACTATGCCAAGTGTTTCTGATGTCTTAATTTCAGTTCTTCATTTCTGATTTTAAATATCACATTAATTGAGGTTGATCCAAATATCTCTGGTATTTGTACCATGTGAAGTGAATGAATTTAACATTCATATGTTAGGTCAAATGTTCAATCAATACTCAGGCTCTTTACATATCAGAACAGCAGGTAAATTTTCTAACAACCAGGATGGACTGAAAGTGAGCTTGTTAATTTTTGAATAATATGCAGTCAGTTTTAGGTCCAGTGAATATGTGAGTCAAATATGTGAGAGTGGTGTAAAGGAATGGGGAAGGATAGGAAAAGGGGGACAGTGTGACAGTGCCGAGAAGCGTAGGAGGAAGGACAGTGTAATGGTACACAGCATGGGGGAATGGAGGCAGTGTAATGTATGGAGAAGTACAGGGGACAGTGAAATGGTACAGAAGATGGGAGAAAGGGACAGTGTAAGAGTACAGTGAAAGATGAGAAAGGACTGGAATGGTGCAGTGGAGGACAGGGACAGTGTACAGTACAGTGAAGTTCAGGAAGGCAGGGACAGTGTACAGTACAATGAAGGACATGAGAAAGGGTGCATTGTAATTGTACAGAAGATGGGAGAAAGTAGGCAGTGTTTTGGTACAGTAAAGGTCATGGGAAAGAGGGTTGTGGAACAATACGGAGTACTGGGAAATTGGACAGTGTAAAGGTACTGAGAACAGGGGAAGTGGACAGTATAGGGCTGCAGCGATTAGTCGACATAGTCGATGATGTCGACGCTGAAAATGCGTCATCAATATTTTACATCGATGCATCGTTTTTTAAAATTATTTTGCTGAAATTACCATTATGATTTCCAAAACGCTTCAGTTAATTATAACAACTGTTTTCATTTAATATCACTATGTAGTTATGGGAGTATAGTATGAGTAGTTCAAATCATCACAAAATAAAAAGGTGGTTTTTAAACTGTGCAAAGTTAGATGGAATACTACAGGGGCACGAGCACTACGGACGAACGCATGAAACGAAAACGCACAGGCGCTATTTTGAACGATGGACTTGCCAGAATAGGCAAAAGCAACTTAAGTGTTGTCTGTTCGTGTTTGTCAAATTCCCATTAGCGCAGAGAGCTTTTAATATCTTTTGTCCTTGTAGCTACTAAATACACTTATTATTAAAGCCATAAAGTTGTCTGCCTGCTGCCTTAGAATCTCCATTGAATAAGTGTTTGGGAAAATGTTTAGGCTAAAATCTGGGCTTATTCTGCGTGGATTGACGGTGCCATTGTGTGCATTCCTGCACATTGGACTTATGGTACAGACAACAAGAGAAAGAGGGCAGTGTAATTGTACAGTATAGGACTGTCATGAACTGAGACGGATTTGGAGGCATGATGCAGGCAGAAATGGTGGACGACCCACTGACGGCTTCATGGGACAACAGGAGGGTTTATTAAATGAACTAAAAAAACACAAGGAAACACTAACAAAAACAAAGGAGCACGAGGGGTCAAAAGTAAATGGGGATAAACAAAGACTAATTACAAAAAAGGGGCAGGTAAGCATACAGACTTCATAAGCATACAACAATCAACAAACCACTAACAAATTAAATAGATGCAGGGACTTAAAGGGGTACAGAGGGGTAACAAGACTAACAAGGGGCAGGTGAGATTAGTTAACAAGAGTTGAGACAACAGTGGCCTATACTACGAAGCGGGGTAACTGGCTTATCGGGGTAACTTTGCGAGTAACTTGATGACGTGTGGTGT
>JAODJU010000050.1:9974816-9985886 GCA_026776725.1 Gnathonemus echidnorhynchus | reverse complement strand
ATTAATGGTTTATTATTAATATTAAAATAATTAATAAGAAATCTTTATTTTAAAATGTATTTTATTATATAATAATATAATTACTGTTACTGTCTATCATTGTCTAAATGTATTTTTACTGTCTAAATAGTGTAAACATACACGATGCTATCACGGCGAATGCTAGGCTGAGACTGAAGTGTTACCCTTTGTTTCCGCTGAGAGACCTGCCGCTTGACTCATTTCCCCGCGCATACAAGTTATCTTAGGTCGGCATTCGCGGTTTGACTTCTGAGATTCAGATCGAGCTCTAGGTCTTTTTTTTTTTTTTTTTGAACTGGTTGGTTCGACTTTTAAGAAATTCGAATTCTAATGAGTTCGAGAACTACGGTACCACTGTATAGCCATAGGGTATTTTTTGTTGGCACATGATGTTTTGAAAACTGCAATTTAGACCCGCACTCTCCTGCGTCTGACCCGACCGAATCCGTATCCGATACAGTAGAATATTTTTCACCAGTTTCATCAAAATTCGCGGGTCACCCGTCGGGTACCCGAACCCGTGCAGGACTCTGCCTGGCAGGACCTTTATGGGAGAGATGGTCATACTAATATTATAATATAGATGGAGTTATGACACTAGTTTAATTGTATTAGTTTTGTAGCTTTTGGTTCTGTGTCTTGTTTTCTGCTTACTTACAGTTTACAAAACCAACTTGTGTTTTAATATAATATAAAACCAGGGAAGTTACTTGAAATGTTTTCATATTTTTTCTATAATTGCAGATTTGCACAATAAATATTCTACGTTCATTACTACTTTGAAATGTGTTAACAGTTTATTATACAACTTCCTGCTGAAATGCCTTTGCTATGGGCATATGTTACCCTTTCAAAAACAGTTATATTGAGATTTACAGATCAAATCATATATTGCAATATTTACCGTCTACCTCTCTATGGTTCAAATTATACTGCAATATGAATTTTATGCCACATCGCGCAGCCCTAGAATAGAGGCAGGAACCCTCTTAATAATGGACCTTTGATCTTTTCCTAATACTAACACCTGCAATCCGAAAAGAAGAAAAACCAAAAAGTCAGTATGAATAAAAAATTTATGTATTAATTAAAATAAAAAAGAATTCAAAATTTTATTTAAGTGATTACGAAAGTGTGGATACCGGATCCCATATGAATCAAGAAAAAATAAGAAATACAAAACACATATTATGGTAAAGAGAATACAGTCAGGATATGTCTCCTGAAGAGTACAGATACCCTATAAGAAGATCCACAAGGCTGAAAACGTGATATTGGAGGGCAGGACACAACTTAAAGGGGGGGGGGGGCAAATGAGGCCAACCCTGCATGTGAAGCAGGATGGAGAGGCGAGTTTGGGATCTTTGGTGGAGTCAGGACAGGTGAGACCTCCCCGGGAAATGGTTCAAGCTTGTCATCAAATAGTTTCTTCATCCATCCATTAATTGTTTTCTTTCTTTCTTTCTTTCTTTCTTTCTTTCTTTCTTTCTTTCTTTCTTTCTTTCTTTCTGTCTAGTATCGAGTGTTATGGACAGTTTTTTTGCCATCTCAGCATAACCATCACCCAAATATCCCACCATGTAAACTGTAATTTCTATGTCTTTATATCAAAATACTGCATAAATCTATGCCTTTCTGGCTTGTAAGCAGGGCAGCTCAGTCCAACATAGGCTACGGCTCCATCTTATGAGGGGTGCCAAATAAGCAGACCGTGAATTGGCGTTGCCAAATTGCCCATGTGCACCCTCTGCGGGGTTATTCACTGTCCTGATTCTGGGGTAGGCTCTGGACCCCTCCGATCCTGCATTTGGACAAACAGGTATGGATAGAAAAATCTTTGCTCATATTGTTCTCACTTAGCGTATTAACACTGACACAATAAAAAAGTATTGTAAAGTTCCCGTTATGTGCAGGCTGGTCACGTCTGGCCGCTTGGTCCAAACCGACTGGCAAACTCAGCCTAGCTGGAGACGGTGTGGCAAGGAACAGGGGGCTTCCCCCTTCTGCTCTGTTCCTCTGAGGTGTTGCAGTTCCCCAGTAAGGTGCCAGCCGCTCCCGTGAAGGCAGCTGCACCCTGTGCACAACTTCCCCCACCCTCTCTAGTGGGTGTCCAGCTTAGGGCACCTGCCCTTCTTTCTGGTCGGGTTGTAGACCCAGACCAGCTCCCCCGCTGTGAAGTGACGCCTCTGGGCATGGAGGTCGTAATTCCATTTTTACCACAGCCCAGCACTCAGCAGCTGTCCCCTGGCGTACTTGTGAGCTGTATCAAAGTGATCCTGGAGCAATCTGGCATACTCAGGCCCAGCGGGGGCAGATGCAGCATCTGAGGGATATCCGAAGGCCAGCTCTGCAGGGGTCCTGATCTCTCAGCCTAGCATTAGGAGGGCTGGTGTACAGGAGGTTGAGCTCTGGACCGCAGAGCGGAAAGCCATCAAGACCAGAGGTAAGTATGCATCCTAGTGCAGCTGACGGGAGGATGTTAAGATGGAGAATTGTTCTGTGGTGCGGGTTTTTGTAATCCCCAACCGTGTGCACAAAATTCTGCCCTTGATCACTGTGGATGGACCTGGGGACCCCAAACCTGCTGAACATCCCCTCAACCAGGGCATTGACCACAGTCTCAGCCTCCTGGTCTGGCAAAGCATAAGCCTCTGGCCATTTGGTAAAGTAGTCCATGGCTGTCAGTTTAAAGCGGTTCCCCTGTGTTGTGCATGGGAACAGCCCCATTACATCAACCCCCACCCACTGCATGGGTGCTGGAGCTCGGCTCTGGACCGTCCCTGTGGTCCTTCACATGCCACACAGAGGTCACAACGCCTGCAAAAATCCTCCACATCCCTCCTCAGCTGCCCTCAGTAAAAGCCCTGACGCATGCACCGGAGGGTTTGTGTCATGCCAAAGTGCCCAGACCCCACAGAGCCATGCAGAGCCTTCAGCACCTCCTCCTGCATCCCTTCAGGCACCAGGACCTGCCATCTCTTCTCCCCTGTCGCTGGCTCCACCCAGGCCATCTGCAGGACCCCATCCGGTAGGCGTAGTGTGTTGAATTTTGCCCGTTGCCCCTTGACGACCAGGTGGAGGGCTGCCACCTCTTCCCATGATGGCCGCAGCTGTGTGCTCACCCATAGGATAACAAGTGACAGGGCTGGGTCACATCACTGCTTCTAAGCCCACTTAGCAACCCCCACCCCCTGCAGTTCTCTGTTCCCTGAGTGGCCACCCCACACACCATCTTATCCGTCCCCGAGCTAAGCTCACCTTCTCTAGCGTCCCTCTGCTCGCAATACTTGCATTCTTGCGCACTGCATAGGCACTGAGACAATGTGTTAGCATTGCCAAGTTGATCCCCTGCACGTTGGACCACCGTGAAGTCATAGCTCTGTAGTTCCTCCAGCAAACGAGCCACCTGCCCTTCTGGCTCTTTGAAGGACATTAGCCATTGCAGGGAGGCATTGCCAGAGTGCAGGGTGAAGTGCCGACCACTCATGTAATAACTGAAATGCCTGATGGCAGAGACTGCAGCCAACAGTTCCCGGTGGGTGACACAATACCTCCACTCTGCTTTACTCAGCGCCTTGCTATAAAAGGCCACCACCTGCTCTCCATCCGGCCACCTCTGGGACAGAACCGCCCCCACCCCCTCCCCGCTCGCATCAGTGTCCAGTATCAAAGGCAAGTCGGGATCAGGTTGCCAGGATGGGTGAGCTAGTCGGGCCTTCCTGTAGAGCTTGAAAAGCTGCCTGGCAATTCGCTGTCCAGACAAAGTGACGGACTTTTTGCAGCAGCTTGTACAAGGGGGCTACAATGCAGAAAAACCCTCATACAAACTTCCTATAATAGGAAGTTAAGCCTAAAAAACCTTTCAGCCCTCCCTGATCAGCCGCCTGGAGGATCACTGGCCGGGATCCTGAGGAGTTTTGCTGTGTGGTGGGTGCAGCAACGCACTGCACCAGCGCATGCTCCGCAACCTGACCTGATCTCTCTGATCTACAAGTGTGGGCCACTCGTGTATGGTGTGCACCTCGTCCTCTGCAGTGCCCACCCCCTCACAGCCTATCCTATGGCCCAGGAAGGTCAGTTCCCTGCTCAGGAGCCTGCACTTGTCAGGGTGTAGCTTCATCCCTGCTGCCCTGATCATCTCCAGCACCTGCTGCAAAGTGATGATTGCTGAGGAGAGGGAGTTCCCAGTATGTCATCCAGGAAGACAAGACATGTCTGCTGCGGGGCCCCTTCCAACATTTGTTCCATCAAACGCTCAAAGGTGGCTGGTGCATTACATAGGCTAAAGCAAACAACCCTGAACTGCCACAACCCCTTGCCAGTGCAGAACGTAGTCTTAGGTCTAGCTTCAGGGGACAGAGGGACCTGCCAGTAGCTGCTCTTCATGTCCAGGGATGAAAACCAAGAAGAGCCAGCTACCCGGTCAAGGCATTTATCCACATGTTGGAGGGGGTAAAAGTCTTTCTTTGTTACGCCATTGAGCTTCTTGTAATCAACACAGAAGCGCCACTCTCCCCCCCTCTTAGGGACCATGACCACTGGAGACGCCCAGGGGCTCTCAGAAGGCTCTATTATGCCAGCACTTAACATCTTCACCAGAACCTGCTCTGCAGCTTCCTGTCGGCCCAGCAGAAGGCGGCGTGGACGCTGCCATATGGGAGCAGCATCCCGGGTCAATACTGTGTTGCACCAGGGAAATCTACCCCAACTCGTCGTCAACACATGCAAAGCATTCCTGGAATTCCAGCAACAACTGCCACTGTTGTTCCTGCTGCTACTCATCCAGGTCGCTGGCACTCCTGTGCCGGATCTCCTGCAGAGCCGCCATTTTCCTACCCTCTTTGTCCAGCAAAGCGTCCGCTCTGCCCTGTCCATCCAGTACCCGGCTTGGAATGCACACTTGGATAGTAGGAGCCTCAGTAGCAGGTATGGGTCCCTTTATGTGGCTATGCCGGGTCCCTTCTGGGTTCCCAGCCTCCTGATAACAGGTAGGTTGTGTGAGGCATACCAGGGGCTGCTGCTGAGGTATACCATGTGGGCTGGTTTGGCAGGGTTGCTGACATGCCTCCTGGCTGACTGTCTGGGGTCCCCCTGCCACTTTACCGGCTTGCGGCATTCACCAGGTCCAACTGACAGCCCTGATCCCTCAAAAAGTCTAGACCCAGAATGCATGCATGGTGCACCTCAGCTACCCAAACCAGGTGCTGCATGTTCTTGACCCCAACTGCTAACCTCAGCAGTCCCCTCTCTCTCATCGGCGCTAGTGCACTAGTCACTGTGCGGAGCTGAACTGCTGTGCCCTCTAGCTGCAACCCTTCTGGTACCACCTCTGGCCGGACCATTGTGACTGCAGACCCCATGTCTACCAAGGCAGTGCCCGGAACCCCTTCGATGCAAACTGGGATGTGGCAGAAGTCTGACACCAAGGGCCGCCCCACCACAACCACTCCATGCTTACCTCCCCTGTTGCTCCAATTGGGCAGGGCAGCCCGGACAGGTGATGAGTGGGACATGGGTGTGGGGACCTGCAGCATCCCGCCTACTGCAACCCCGCACCTTTTCCCACTGGTTTAGCTTGTGCTAGGAAAAATCTGACTAAGTGGCCTGGCTGGCCATATCCCCAGCAAAGACGAACTGGTGCCTGCTGTCGCCTGGCTGGAGGCAGGGTTAACCCCCATATTATCTCCGTGATCTCCTCTACCCAGGCAGGCTTCTGCACCACCCCTCCACACTCCCCGGCTGCCCTAACTGCAGGTGGCGAGTCAGTACCCTGCAGTGTCGCCCCTACTGCCATCTCCCTCTCTATTGCTAACTCCAGGGCATCAGACGGGGTCCGTGGGCGAGCCAACTGCATGTGGACATGCAGATCTGCCAGAGAGAGCGCCCTGACAAACTGGTCGCGGGCAGCATGTGTGTGTAAGCTCGCCTGGCTAGTGCCATCTCCATACAGCAGCAAAACCCGGCTTGCTCGCAATGGCAGTTTCACTTCTGACATCACTGTAAAGCTCCCCGTTATGGAAATGAGGAGGCAAATGGCCGAAAATGAACTTTATTTAGCTGTTGTGGGCCAGAACCATGCCGTACGCACTTTTATATCCCAACACCTAGTCGTAGAACAGTACTGACACGGTACCCCTTCACTTCCCCTTCCCACCTCCTCTCACTCTGTCACACAATTCCTAAACACAATACAGTATTATTATGCATAAACAGCAAACAATCTTTCTTTCTTTATTCCTATTGTTTTTGCCTTTATTCTGGCATCGGTGGCAGTCTGCTGTGCAGTGTCAGCCGTAAAGCTCACCCAGAGCACCACACCGGCCTCGACCAGCCCTGCTTCTAATTTACATATCCTCATGAATCCTTTGTGCTATTAACTGGCAGTAGATACCTTAAGTATGTGGTAGATGCATCGGTGTAGCACGAAACACTACTAGATAATTACAGAACTGGCGTCAGGGAAAAAGAGTTAGCGGGCGAAAGTGAAAATGCCGCATCATGCCACCAGGGGGAGCATCGCGCCAGGTTTCCCGGGTGGGTGCTGACCGATGTGCGCGCAGTGCTGGCGTGGTATCAGTGAATGAAAGCATTCAACTGTTAGAAATCAAACCGCAGACAGAAAGTTTTGGACTGATTGCCGGGGCGTTTCTAGCTATTGAAAAAAATCAGGGGCTAAATAAAGTTTTTCCGGGTGCTTGACTTTTTTTCTGAAGGAATACTAGCATCGCGGGTAAAATACTCGGGGCTATAGCCCTGAGTGATCGGACCTAACGACGCCCTTGACTGACTGAAAAGTGCTGACTTACGATAGCCTAATTAGCGAGGATACAGTTCTGCAAATCAATCTGTGCTTGATTGGGACAGGGGCGTATTAAACCGGGGGGGGGGGCGTGTGTGCCCTCCCCAATATTTCATTTGGCTTCATTCATCAGACCTTTATACTTAAATTACTAAGTATAAAGTATAAACTCTTTCTCGTCTTCCAAGTTTGTCCGTATGGTGATTGTATGCACATGGTCTCCTGGTTTACTGAGCAGATTGGGTTTCGGCGGGATTGCGTTTAAAAGGCCTGGTCAGCTTGGACAGATCGGGTCTCACCTCAGATATAATAAAAGTGCTCCTTGGTGCGGGAGGCAGCGGGGCAATGGGGGCGCTGTAGACGGACGGCTTTTTGACAGCTGCGGGAGAAAAGTATGGGTGAGGGTGCAAAAAAAACGACGAGCCATTTATAGACAGAGGAGCACAGAAGAGGGAGGGAGGGAGGTCTAGGGGGAAATATAGACTGGGGTGGAAACGGGATTGTACGCGCCTTCAGTGCAAATCGCACCGGATTTACACTAAATTCTTCGCGAAAAGTTGCTCGGAGCAGAGTCGAGGTTTGTTTCATTCATGTATAAAGTATAATGGAAAGCCGAAAACATTCATGAACAGAAGGAATCAAAATTATTTTTGAACTTGAGGGAAGAAGAGGAAGAAAAGTTCCACCATATCACACGGTTTTACTTTTGAGCACATTACGTTTGAAGTAAGTTTTCGCCAGAACATATATATTTGGAGAGACGCTGTTTGGTTAATATGCAGAAAAGAAACGGTGCCAGGCGCCTCTTCACACGTGGCGTCGGACCTCTGTCCCGCTCAGGGTTTGCTGGCAAAGGTCTCTTTATTCTGTTTGTCCGTATGCTTGGAAAAATGCTTCAGATGATCATTTTATTTTAATTTTAACTTGGTATGCTGTGAAAGTTCGGGTTTTATCTGTCACGCGAGAAATACTTTTGTGACGGACGGGTGGCATGCATGACAGTGGGGACATGGGCCTGTGATGCTCATGTGCTAATATAATACATGCGCCTTAGTATTTCCTGTAGGTTTCATATAGCCTTTTTGTATCTACACTGTACAGTACTGTATTAACCCTCTGTCTGAGTAGTGTTAATGTACAGTAGTGTTCAGTCACTGTATCTATACTGTGCTGTATTAGCCATCTCTATCAGTACAGTTTTAATGTACAGTAGTGTTCAGTTACTGTATCTATACTGTTCTTTATTAACCCCCTCTCTCAGTACAGTGTTAAGGTATAGTAGTGTTCAGTTACTGTATCTATACTGTTCTTTATTAACCCCCTCTCTCAGTACAGTATTAAGGTACAGTGGTGTTCAGTTACTATATCTGCACTGTGTTGTATTAACCCTCTCTCTTAGTATGGTGTTCATGAGACTCTTCTCTCTCTCTGTCAGTGCTATGGCGCCCTCTTTGTCCCAGGCCTACAGTAGGCGCTACTGGATGGCAGTGACAGCGGTGCTGGAGAACCTGCTCTTCTCTGCAGTGCTGCTTGGCTGGGGCTCCCTGCTCATCATGCTGAAAAACGAGGGATTCTACTCCCACCTGTGTTCAAGTATGTTCTGTCACCTTGCTGACACACATGAGAGAAGGTGTTCAGTGACAGTCAACAAATGACAAATGGTCCCAGAGCCATCTTAGCATGTCTGCTTTGTAATATCTTCCCTGCTTCTATAATGAAGAAATGGGTCCCTGTTTACAGAATGCTAAATTCTTGCAGTGCCAGGTCCCAGGATAATGTTCAAGTTCCAGTGCCAGGTACTAGTGTCACATTCCAGCATAATATGCAGGTTCCAGCACAATGTCCAGGTACCAGCATAATGTCCACCTCCCAGTGTCTGAATCCAGCATAATATCCAGGTTCCAGCATAATGTCCTGGTTCCAACAGAATGTCCATTTCCCTGTGCCATGTTCCAGCATAATGTCCAGGTGCCAGTGTCTGAGTCCAGCACACTGCCCAGGTCTCAGTGCTAGGTTCCAGCATAATGTCCAGCTCCCGGTGCCAAGTTCCAGCATAATGTCCAGGTGCCATTGTGTGACTCCAGCATAATGTCCAGGTTCCAATGCCAGGTTCTAGCATAATATCCAGGTACCAATGTGTGACTCCAGCATAAAGTCCAGGTGCCAATGTCTGACTGCAGCATAATGTCCAAGTACCAGTGCAAGGTTCCAGTATAATGTCCAGCTCCCAGTGTCTGATTATAGCATAATATCCAGGTGCAGTATAATGTCCAGGTGCAGTATAATGTCCAGGTGCCAGCGTCCAGTTCCAGCTCCAGCACGCAGCTTCTAGTCTCCTGCTTTCAGCACTACAGTAAATGCCTGCTTTCTGACTGCTTTGATGACTGCAGTTTTTGCAAGGATTTGCATTTCAGATACTTTTTCTTCCTTGTCTCGGGCCAAACACCAGCCTCTGCTGTAGTTCAGACCTGTGCCCTGTGCTCCGTTAGGAGGTGGAGGTTAGCCTTAGGCCTCCTGCCTCCCTCACGCACACGGCTCACCTCTGCATCTCCTCCACGCGTAGAGAATGGCACGCTGAGTGCTAACGGCACTGCCGGTGCAGAGGAGCAGCACTCCTCGGCGTGGCTCAGCTGTGTGGAGCAGGAGGAGATGCTGAACCTGGGCTTCACCATGGGCTCCTTCCTGCTAAGCGCCGCCACGCTGCCGTTGGGCGTGCTGATGGACCGCTTCGGACCGCGTCCCCTGCGGCTGCTGGGCAGGTGAGGTATGCCCGCAAATGTCCGACAGTGAGACCCTCCGGACCCTGGCTGCGAAACCTCCCCGCTCCTGCTTGTCCTCTTCGCGATTCCTCCTGGCTTGTTGTTATTGGTGTGGCTGGCTAACTGGTAACCAGTAGGATTATTAGACTGATTTTTCTGAGGTTCGCTGAGCCCTGGTCCTCCGTCTCTCAGCTCCTGTTTTGCCTTCTCCTGTGCCATGATTGCTGTGGCGGCGTATAATCCTCTGGGTGAGTGATTCCAGTTTGCCTTCCCTTCACTGTGTCTATGTAACCCCATCTGTAGCTGATCTTCAAAGTCCTGTGTCTGTACTTTACACACCCCTGTCACTCAGTCTGTAGTTCACTGTTCTGGTCAGTTAAGCGGCATTATTCTCTTCACAGTGCTGTCAGCTCTGATCTTCATTGCGGTTTCCTTTAATGGCTTTGGAGGAATCTGCCTCACCTTTACATCCCTCACGGTGAGACATGCCTACATTCTTCCTTTCTGGGATGAGTGGGTCAAGTCCCTGGGAAGTAGGAGGATGGGGACACAGATCCCGGGGAAGTGTGAGGACAGGGATGTGGGCCCCTGGTAAGGGTCCATGAAGAGTTTGAGGATAGGGGCACGGGCCCCTGGGAAGGGTGAGGATGAGGTTGCGGGCCCCTGGAGAGTGTGATGATAGGGACGTTCCTGGGGAGTGTGCGGATGGGGATGTGGGCCTGTTAGTCATGGGAGGCTCTTTGTAGCAGGCTGTGCTTGGGGTCACTGCCTCAGCAACAGCTGTGAGTGAGAACGTCACTGTGTTACGGCCCCTTAGCAGCACGTGGCTCTGCACCAATCACGGGCCATGGCCTTGGCACACACCCTCCACTCGACTCACTCCTGCCCAATCACAGGCCGTGTCCTTGGCACACACCCCACACTTCTGCCCAATCACAAGGACACACCCGTACTGAGAACAGGCAGGCACTCAGCTGACCACCAGAATGTTGTGCTCATTTTTCTGCTGTTTATTGTCCTCCCTTGACCTCCAGAAGGGGTTCTCCACAGGCAGGTGGAGGGGGGGGGTATATTTATGGGTAACAGGAGGGTGAGCGATGGCAGGCAGCTGAGAGCCTAGATGCGGACAGCGTGTCACAGTGGCTCATTGCCATGGTCCTTCCATGTGTGACTGAGCACTGCTGCCTGGTGTGAACCTTCCACAGACCCCAAAGTGAAGAAATTGTGTGGCTACACACATGGCCCAACGTGCAGAACTAAACTGACGGGAGGACCAGGAAGGCAAGGGCTCACTGTGTTCAATAATGATGTTTGTTGACGTTCACTGGTTATTGTACAGTCATGGCCAAAAGTTTTGAGAATGACACAAGTATTGGTTTTCACAAAGTTTGCTGCTTCAGTGTAGATCTTTTTCTCAGATGTTTCTATGGTATACTGAAGTATAATTACAAGCATTTCATAAGTGTCAAAGGCTTTTATTGACAATTACAT
>JAODJU010000050.1:9951739-9963890 GCA_026776725.1 Gnathonemus echidnorhynchus | reverse complement strand
AAGTTCTCCCCAAACGAGCTTGATGGGCCGAATGGCCTCCTCTCGTTTGTAAATTTCTTATGTTCTTATGTTCACACACACATGCACAACTGAATAGGCACACAGGATCAGCATCTACTGCTAAAATGCGTCCTTTACGGTTATCAATTAAATACCAACATCACGCCCCTGCCACCCTCCTCCTTGCATGCTGCCCACCTTCTTTTTCTTCTTATCCTTCTTCTTCTTTTTGCGATCGGGATCATCGTCTCTCTTCTTCTTCTTCTTCTTATGGTCCGAGTCCGACGGCGTTTCTGTCCGAAATCAGGGTGCCGAGGTTAGGCTGGCTGAAAGCTCACGGCACATGTGGGCAACACACAGCACGCTTATAATGATGCCAATCCCCATCTCGTGAGACATGCTGGCATGCGACGCAGCAGCCCTCACGCCGTACCTGGGGGCAGCGGGTCCTGGGGGCGGTGGTGCCGGTGCTTGTGCTTGCTCTTCTTCTTGGGGGGCTGGATGTGCATCAGTCTGTACTGCTCCGGCAACTGTGGACACAGAGCAACACCGTCACGCAGGCCGTGTCCCCCGCACCCGAGTGTCACACGTGCAGAGCTGTGAGAGGCGTTTGACAGGACGGGGACACAGTACCGGCCCAGTGTGCAGCCGAAAGCCTGTCAGCATGGCTCCCGTCAGGGGGTTGAAGGAGTTTCCACAGACAGGGGGCTTCTCTATCAGCGAGCGGAGAGAGCTGCCGTCCTGGGAGCCTAGGGTATCGATCATGCCTGGGGGGGGGGAGAGCAGAGGTCACATAACCCGGAGGTTAACAAGCCTTCCTCTTGCGTTCGGTTAACCTCTGAGCACCCTGTACATCTCGGCAGGAAGCATCACCTGGCAGCTCAGGCAGGAAGTTGCTCAGCTTCTCCTTGACCTTCTTGCCGCAGAACTTGTTGTAGGCGTGTTCTAGGCTGTAGTGTGTGATCAGGTTGGTGTTGCCCGTCAGCTCGTTGCCCACTGGAGCAGAACACAGGGGATCCCATTACGACTATCAACCCTTACGCGTCTACCTTAGGGCAGCCCAGTTCAACACCGCGGTAACACTTATCATACCAAAGCCGTATCTCTACAGCTCAGCGTGGGAATACATTCCGATTTGTTTTGCCGAATTGTGTATATATATATATATATATATATATATATATATATATATATATATACACACACACACACACATATATATATATATACATACACACACACACATCAATAGTTTTCATATATAAACTGAGTATTAAAGTTTACTGAATGGACATACACATAGCTCACGGACCGAGAAAGATGGTTCAAAACCAGAGCATGCGCATCGCAGGAGTAATTAGCGTCTTAGCCCGATTAATGTGGACCACAGCTATAAATGGCTGTGTAACCCTCAGCTTGCGATATTTAAAATCACACCTTGCATTTTTTAGACATACACACTCGCTATTCTGGAATTACCGGGTAGTTCTCTGAGTAAATAGAACGGCTCGTTCATCGCCCCGAGCTTCCGCAGAGTAGGCCCGTCATCCCCGAGCTGGTGTGGAAGCTGTACGGCCATCGGGACTTGGCTTTGAGGTGGTGGCGGAGGAGGCTTCCCCGGAGCGAAGCCCAGCGTCGAAGAGCCAGTGGGAACCTGCGCGTCATTTTGGGCGTACAGAGACGAAAATATTTCCGTCATATCTGTCTGAATTAACTGCGTATATAAATAATAAATTATAACACTTTTACGACTAACAAACAACGTCAAGCTTCTGTTTTTGTTGCCCGTAGCGTTACGGCTTACGTACCATCAGTTCTCTTTGGATACCGTAATAAACCTATTTAACAGGGTTAGAAAGCGTTCTGAAAGTAATCTCAATATTTGAAGAACCGAAGCAATTATTTCTATCAATAGACCTATTCGCAAATGAGGTTAAACTCATTTTGCGATTATGAGTGTTCGCACAAAAAGCGACTGATTGAGACAGTGACAACATATTCCAAAACTGTTTTCCCCATTTAGACCAACTCTATAACGTCAATTACGGTAAATAAACCCCTATTACCTTCCCAACATACTTGAGTCTTCCCACAAAACCAATCATGGCTCACAATATGACCAGAAACCCTCCCCTCGACCAATCATAGTTTAGGTAGGAGGTTCGTCCCTGCTGCCCTATTACTTTCCGACTTAAAAATGACTTGGGATCAGTGTATCTGCTTCCAGTCCCAGTCGTAACCATTGTAAGAATTACGGATACACTGATACAAAGATAGTGGCCTCCGTACTCAAAGAAATCCCTTTAAAGAGAGTACGGGCATTTCCTCGCATAGAAGAACGGGACGCAGCGCAGGCTTCAGCATTGCAGCCTGTTGTCTCTGCATAGCCGAGGCGGCTTTATAGAAGATGGCGCTGCTGACCCCCCTGTTCGCCTTTCTCTACCACCTGCCGCAGGTGTACAAGTGGCTGCTGAAGCCCTATTATGTGGCTTCGATCTTCCTAGCGGTCGCCTTCCTTCTGGTTCGCAAAAGCCCCGGCATTTGCGAGCATCTACCCACACAGCGGGAGGACGGCAACTCCTGCGACTTCGACTGGGTGTGTATCGCGCGTGGAAAGCGCTAGAAGACGGCGAGATGATGCAGGGTCACGGGCTAAGTGTGGATGGCTTAGCTCGTCTTAATGGGTTTGCCACTATTGTCGCCAGTCAGACAAAAGCGCTTGCGAAATTAATGCAATGTAAATGCACTGTGAGAAATGAGGCTGCGTATATGGGCCTTGTGATGGCACCCAGCGTCTGCGGCTCCTGCTGCTCAGGATAAGCGGTGCCGTCATGCATGTGTCACGCTAACCTGTTGCGTGTGCTGCCCCGCAGAGAGAGGTGGAGATCCTGATGTTTCTCAGTGCCATCGTCATGATGAAGAACAGGAGAGCCAGTAAGTGTTTACCGGCCTCTGTTGCTTTTGTGTAACGTCATCCTGCGTACGGAGTCATTATATGCTCGTTGGACACGATCTCCTTTGCTGGGTTATTAGAGGATTTGCCTGAGCCTGTCACCTTCCACACAAAGCACAGATACAACAGTATTATGTTGACATGGGCCACACATAGCAGTGCTTGCAGCTAGCCGCAGTTCTGGGTTTTTATTAGTTTATCTTGTCTGTTTCTTTACCATCCGTTACATGACATGACAGGTTTGAACATTAGAATCCTGAACTCAAAAACCAAATTTTTGGTTTATTTGTGTACATGGCACATTTCATACTTGCTGATTAGTGGTGGTGGCTTAATGGTTAGGGAAGCGCACATGTAATTGAAAGATTGCTGGTTCGAATCCCCTACCAGCAAGGCACCACTGAGGTACCCTCAGCAAGGTCCTGCTCCCTATGTCACGTATAGGTCAAATGCAGAGGACACATTTTGTTGTGGTGTGTCAACAATGACCACTGATCACTAAATTCTAATGTCAGAGGAATAATTCCTTTTGTACGGCATTATAGTGGTGTTACTCCAGTTTTTTGTTGGTGTGGCAGCAGCCAGCACCTACAGTGGTGACCACATTGATGGCTGTGCCTTGCCACGGCCAGTTTCTGCATGCACACACAGTCGTGCTTTTTTACTGTCAGCAGTAACTATCAGCTTGTCTTGTCTGCTAAAGAGAGTTTCAGCAGTTTGGTCTTGGCCGGCTGTTGTGGCATTTGTTTAGTTTCAGTTCACTTTGCCCCCCCAACCTCCCCATTTCAGTAACTGTGGAGCAGCACGTGGGGAACATCATCCTCTTCTCCAAGGTGGCCAATGTGATCCTCTTCTTCCGGCTGGATATTCGAATGGGCCTCCTCTACCTCACGCTCTGCATCGGTAAGAAGGGCGGGTCCTGACCCTAACCCTACCCCACACTCTGCATCGGTAAGAAGGGCGGGTCCTGAACCTAACCCTACCCCACACTCTGCATCGGTAAGAAGGGCGGGTCCTGACCCTAACCCTACCCCACACTCTGCATCGGTAAGAAGGGCGGGTCTTGACCCTAGCCTTACCCCACTCTGCATCAGTAAGAAGGATGGGCTTTGTGGTGTGATGTCATTCAGCGGTGGTATTTTACGGTTTTTATGGCAGTGGAAAACCAGTACCTTGAAGTACCATACTTTTGGTACTTTTCTGAAATACAGTACCTGGTGCGGTGGAAAAGCACCAGGGAGTAAAAGGCCAGTGCCACCCCCCCACACCCACACTCTGACTGCTCTGCTCTCCATCCCAGTGTTCCTGATGACCTGCAAACCGCCAATCTACATGGGCCCAGAATACATCAAGTACTTCAGTGACAAGACCATTGACGTGAGTGTCCCAGCGGTACAGATCCACACGGGAGCCTCACCCCCGAAGTTCTGACACGATAGCAGAGCATGCAAAGGGTATTCCAAAGCAGTGTCTCCTGTGTCTGTTGTAGGAGGAGCTTGACAGGGACACTCGTGTCACATGGATCGTGGAGTTCTTCGCCAACTGGTCTCCTGAATGTCAGTCCTTTGCCTCCGTCTACGCTGACCTCTCTCTCAAGTAAAGCTCATTGCCACACATGCATGTGAACGCACACACACACACATCTCCACGGGGGTCACGGGAGATCACACGCATGTAACCTTCTGCTTCACAGGTACAACTGCGCTGGCCTGAAGTTCGGGAAGGTGGATGTGGGGAGATACGGAGAGGTCTCTAAGAAGTAGGTCCCCTCTGTCTATCTCCATCTGTTTAGTGTGTTTTTGAGATCACTGTTCTGCTGAAGTTATTTATCAGCCATCACCACTCTGTATCATTGCCCTTGTCTGTATGCTATAACCATTCCTCTGGCCCCTCCAGGTACAAAGTGAGCACCTCCCCCCTCTCTAAGCAGCTTCCCTCACTGCTGCTGTTCCAGGGAGGCAAAGAGCTGATGCGGCGTCCCCAGGTGGACAAGAAGGGCCGTGCAGTTTCCTGGAGTTTTACAGAGGTGAGGACTGTGTGCTGATCCAGGGTCTCAGAACATGCAGTTTGAAGGTGTAAATCACAGACGCTATGATGCAGCTGTGCTGTGCTTTAAGGGTTTTGAAGGTTAGGTGCCGTGTGGTGCCGTCATATTTGGACACGGGGCTCATGCCAATGACTCATCTGCTTTATCTTCAGGAGAACATCATTCGCGAGTTCAACTTGAATGAGCTGTACCAGAAGTCCAAGAAGCTGTCCAAGGGGAAAGTGGAGAAGGTGGCTGAGCCGAAGTTCCCAGCCGTGCCTGAGGAGGGCGAGCTGGAGGCAGGGCCAAACGGTCAGGATGTGGTGCCAGAGACCAAGAAGGACAAGTAGAACAATGCCAGACACCACATTTCATTACGCATCAGTCCTGTTGCAACAAACTATTAGATGGGATTATGCAAAAAAAAAATAAAAAAAAATTGCAGTGACTCAGATGGAGGGAAGATGGACCTCAGGAGAGATGGTGGGAAGTGGAGATGATGGTGGACATGATTAGTATTTTTTTAAATTGTATGTCTTTATATCAGTGCTTTAAACTGCAGATCAATTGACAGCATACGTCTATGTATGTATCTCCAGCATGCTAGCTACTCATTTGATTTTACTACTGATATTTAAAAGTTTCCCTTTCTCAGCCAACCCAGATCAGTGATTTTTTTTTTTTTGGAATCTGTTACTGTAGCCAAAAGTGACACTGACATAACAAACCCAAAGCAGCATGGATATGGGGAACTGCTCATGCAGAATAACCACCTTGATTCACGCTCAGGATGTAATAGCAGGTGCCAGTCCCCTGTGAAAATGTAATGCCGGTCGGTGTCTGAGTTTCAGAGGCCCTCTCTGATCCGAGGCACGTCAGGGTCCGGGGGTTCGGAGGCCCTCTCTGATCCGAGGCACATCGGGATCCGGGGGTTCGGAGGCCCTCTCTGAGCCGAGGCACGTCGGGGTACGGAGGCCCTCTCTGATCCGAGGCACGTCGGGATTCGGGGGTTCGGAGGCCCTCTCTGAGCCGAGGCACGTCGGGGTTCGGAGGCCCTCTCTGATCCGAGGCACGTCGGGGTTCGGAGGCCCTCTCTGAGCCGAGGCACGTCGGGGTCCGGGGGGTCGGAGGCCCTCTCTAGTCCGAGGTATGTTGGGGTCCGGGGGGTCGGAGGCCCTCTCTGAGCCGAGGCACGTCGGGGTCCGGGGGGTCGGAGGCCCTCTCTGAGCCGAGGCACGTCAGAGTCCGGGGGGTCGGAGGCCCTCTCTAGTCCGAGGTATGTTGGGGTCCAAGGGCCGGAGACCCTCTCTGATCAAAGGCACCGTTTGGCCCAACTGCTTCACTTGAGCACATCATACTGCTGTGGGTTTCCTGCTATCAGGTTCACAGCCCATGGCTGACCATCACTTTGTCCCCCCCTCCCCCAGGCCGTGGCCCCATCTTGCAATCCAATGGAAACACACTATATTTTTGTTGGGCAAATTGTTTACCATTAAAATTGCTTAGAGTCTCAATCCAAGGTCATGATGTGTGTACAGATTTCTCGATTTATTCGGGGGGGGATTGGGATCCATGAGCATCTGTCATGTCGGTTGTCTGTTAAATGCTGTAGCGGTTGGTTTGGACTCTAACCCGTGGAAGGCTTGGTTCTGGCAGAGGAAGGCGATACATTAAGGAGAGCAACTCCTCGTCCTGTGCCTTGCGTTACTCCCCATACCGCCATATTGGGTTTTATGATGAAAGGAAAGTCAGAGTAACAGTTTTGTGGGGCGGGGGGTTAGGCTGCTGCTTAGAATCTCACAATAATGATGGATCAGCACCCCTATTTCACATCAGGCAAATTAAAACATTTTAAACCAAGGGCTTTCAAAATGTTTTACAAACAGTTTATTATCATTGGTCAGTCATACTGACAGACATACACACAGCCAATCACACTCACATATGCACAATACACACAAGCCCCGCCTTTCCTGTTATTTCTGCATAGGCATTGGCTGGTCACAACTGCTGTCACATTCTAGCCTTCTGACATCACAATGTCACACAGTGCAATTTTAAAAGTTTAAACACTTTCCTCTGACTGGATTGATGAGACATGAAATTTCATAACATTCCAATATAAACCACATCATCATTTTGAAAGATGTAAATCTTCCTTCTGGGTCCCAGTCCAAAAATGATTGGATTGGTTCTCATATACAATGCCACAGTCACATAATTGGCCAGCCTTTGTGTGGAAGGTGACCTAATGACTTAACTGATAAACTGACATTATAAACATCCAGAAATATACAGCAATTCAAAACGAGGTCTGTCATTCCTCAGTGACTATATCAGAAAACCCTCAAGAAGCAACTGCACGCTAGCATGTTGAAGGGAGGATCAGCCAACCATGCTCTGCCAGGGCCCGTGAAGGTGGCAGGCCATGCCGGGCCTCGGTCTTCGCTTTCGGCGAGAGCTGAGACGGGCAGGAGGTCCAGCTGGCTGCACGAAGACTGTCCCGTCCAGACAGCCACCCTTCAGACTCTTGCTTTTATTAAACCCACGATATAAATTGATAAAAATGTAAAAATAAATAATTCAAATAAAAACGAACGCCGGCGCCCGACAGCTGCACGGGCAAGCGGGAGCTGCCTGTCAGTCTGCAAACGCGGCCCTGCGGACAGGAGGGAGCGAGCGCCTGGTCGGGCTGGGCTGCGGCGGCTAGCGGTCAAAATCCAAATGGGTAGAAATGATGTGCATCACTGTGGGCTTCACCTTCCATTCCTGGGTGTTTCAATACAGTTCCTGCTGTCACAGCAAGAGCGAGCCAGCAGAGGCCACAGTGTGACGAGTGACACTGCACCCCGGGCTTCAGTCACGGCTGCGGAACACGTCCGTGCGCCTGCCCGGACCCAGTTGAGTGGCGTACTGGCCCACAGCAGACCGCGATCCCTCGTTAAATCGGCCCCCGTCAAACCGAGATCTCATAGGTGGTCCCACCGACGCCTGTGACTTTCTTCACGCCACCTCCCTGCTTGTGGGTGGGACTGTGCAGAGAGGATGTGCTGTGATTGGCTGGGCCTGGCCGAGTGGTAAGAGGGGCCGGGCTCCCCATGTGCGAGGGAGAGGATGGGGAGGATGCCGAATGATGCGGTGAGGGTGGAGGGCCTGTTTTTGGCTGCCCGTTTGAGCGGCTGTAGGACTTCATCTGAATCTCATCCCTGAAAGGGAAGGGAGAGAATGTGGGGTTACAGAGAGAGCGAGCTAGCAATGCCAACCAGGGCACCAGCTACGAATGAGGGAAGGAAAATGCGAGCCAGCGGCTAAGAGACAGGAACAGGAGAACATTGCCGACTGCGCAGCAAGCCCACGAACCCTATGCTGGGCCTGGCTCTACATGCTGCTCTCATTATCTTGCATTAGTCCATCTGTCCATTTGACCGTCCACCTGCCGGCCTTAACCAGTACCACACCGTGTGGGCTCATCTAGCGTTTCCCGGCATTCTAGTGCACTTTATTCATTCTCTATGTGCTTAACGATCAGTTTGGCCACCATGCATCGTCATGGAAACTCCCAGTCACATGACGCTAAGTAAGTTCCACCTTATACGCACACAAAGGGAGGCAATGCCGACAGGAGGGGGCAGTAGAGAGCTGCAGGGCCGTACTCACTTTGGGGCCTGGATGGCTGCCCCCGCCGAGGCCTTCCTCACCAGCCGGCTCTGCATCTCCGCTGCCGCCGCGCTCGAGTACGACAGAGACTTGCCCAGCGGGGGCCGGTGCGGAAGGGGGCCTGGAGACACGGTCCCCTGAGGGGAATCCGGCGAGCCCAGAGAGCGCGCCCAGGCTACTGGGTGCGAGTCTGCCAGCACCGGCGCCCGTGAGAAGCGCAGGGGCCGCGCGTGGTGCTGGGGGTGCCGCTGGGGGTCCCTGTCCACCGGGGTGGGGGGCGGGCTCACACCGTGCAAGTAGGCCTTGCGGGGGGAGGACAGCAGGGCAGCCGAGGCCTGGTGCAGCCCGGGGTCGCGCTGCTGGGCCAGCTGCGCAGACAAGAAGGGTGAGCTGTAGCCCAGTACAGGAGGGTGGTGCACGTGCGGGAGGTGGCGGGCGTGCGGGGGGGCACGGGGCCGGCCCGGGGACAGCGCGGGGCCTGCCGCTTCAAAGTCGGGGCTCCCCGTTGGCGTCAGCAGGCTGTCATAGGAAAGGCTGCCGCTGCGTGGAGTCTGGTTAGCCAAGCTCTGGTAGCTGGTAGAAGAGGCGCCCTCTGGTGGCGGCGGGCCGAGGACACTGTGGCCGGCGTGAGCAGAGCGCACGCTGGAGGAGCGCGATCCCGCCACCGACAGCACCGTGGGGTCCGAAAAGGACGGGAAGGAGCGACCACCCAGGGAGTAGCCAAGGATACCACCCCCAGAAGTGGTGGGCCCCGGGGCCTCGGCGTTCGGCTCCCTGGGACCTGGCTCCCCATGGCAGCCATCCAAGCTGGGCTCAGAGCGGTAGGCAGCCTGCTGGTTGGACTCCAGGAAGGACGACGACTCCTTCAGGCTGTCGCCACGACTCATCTGGCAGGGGTGTGACAGAAGGGTCAGTCAGCTGGGGGCGGGGGGGGTGTCGTCAAATGAAATAAATAAAGCAGAGGCAGTGAGTGAACACAAGCAGTCAGTCACGGCGAGGAAAAAGGTGGGCATTAGCCCAGGGTCAGGAGGCCACCAGGGGCTGCTCTCTGACGCACAGCAAGGCTCGGTGTGTGTTACTGGATGGAGCTGGGCCACCTGGGGGCGGACCTGAGCCACAGAAGGCAAGCTTGTCAAGGAATCCTTCAAGGGGCCCAACTGACCCCAGCACACACACAGTGAGTAGCCTGAGCTACTCAGCGAAGGCGTGCCGATGCAGCGGGGCTGATGCTACAACAGGGGGAGCTGTGTGGCCTGTTCTCAATCTGTCTCACACACACACACACACACAGCTGCATACAGAAGCGAAGCAGGTCACAGCACTACAGCACACAGAGCAAACAGAGGCCAACTTACTCATATGGATGGACTGACAGCAACTGAGCCAATGGGGGTGAAAAAGAAAATATGATGAGCCATGCAATTAAATCACAACACAGAGGATGCACGGTGAGGAGGGGATGCCGCTCAGCTGGTCTCAGGCTGGGGGGTGCTCACCTTGCTGGAGTAGGACTGGCTGAGGGGGGTGTGGCTCTTGCTGGGGCTGTTGTATGCCGCCCGGTACTTGTACATGGTGGGTGTGGGCGGGGTCTTGTTCAGCAGAGAGCTCTCTGGAATCAGGCAGACGCAGCAGAGAGTACTCATTCGCATGCCTGCCGACACTGGCACTCACATGGGGGTGGGTGGGGTGGGTGGGGAGCAATACTAACCCTCAGAGGCAGCTAGAGAGAGCTGGCCCCGGGCCAAGCCGGGGTATCTCAACTCTGGCTTGGGAGGGGGGGGCGGCTCGGCGTCGGCTGACTGGCTCTCCATCTCCAGACTGCTCTTTGACTGGGGGGACATTGACAGACAGGGGTAGTACAGTGTGGCACGATGCCTGGGGACACCAAGACAGAGTCAGTATGGCTCAGGACGGGGTCCGGGGATGCCGAGGCTCGCTGAGGATGGGGCTGGTACGGCTTAGCGCAGGGTGTGGGGACGCCAAGACTCGCTACAGACGGGGCCGGATACGGGTTAGCGCGAGGTCCAGGGAGGCCGAGGCTCACTATGGACAGGGCCGGTACGGCTCGGCACGAGGTCCGAGGACGCCGAGGCTCACTATGGACAGGGCCGGTACGGCTCGGCACGAGGTCCGAGGAAGCCGAGGCTCACTATGGACAGGGCCGGTACGGCTCGGCATGGGGTCCGAGGACGCCGAGGCTCACTATGGACAGGGCCGGTACGGCTCGGCATGAGGTCTGGGAATGCAGAAGCTCGAAAGAGCACAGAACAGCCTACCCGGTGCAGATCTCCCTGGATGCCGTTGTCTAAGACCTTGGCTACCAACTGGGCCTCTGACAGTGGGGGTCTGAGGAAGGGAGGCTGAACAGCCACAGTCTGAAGCCTCCTCCTCCGGCCCATGTACCTGGGAACAAGACCAGAACACACCTGTGAGGGAGCCACCTACTGCAGTAGCATGCAGTGATTATGCTGTGACTAGCGAATAGCCAATGTACACGTACACATGCACACACACAGATTAGGAATCTATATCTCCATGGAGACTCTCCATTTTATTCTCTGGGCATAATCAGGGATGGACATAACTGGTACGCAAGTACGCATTCACCTTTAAAAGCGATACATGCGACAATCGATTGTGGTAACAGTGTAAATGAGTACTTAAGTCGATTTGCACTGATATGAAAAGAAAATATAATGCATTTTAATCTTTATATGCTAACTATTTCATTTGCGGTATACAGGTATTTTCTTGTAGTGCAAATGCACATAAAATAAGTACGCATTTGTGCTTTTACAAACAATCGATTGTCGCACGTATCGTTTTTAAAGGTAAATGCGTACTTGAGTACCAGTTATGTCCACCCCGGGGCACAATCCTATTTCCAACATTAACCTCATCAACCTAACAGTAACCAAACAAAATACAAGACCTCTGGTATTTTCACAGATTTTTATAAAATCCCCATGTGGTGACTGAAAACATGTCTCCACAACATCAAAAAAAGTCTTTTTATGGTCAGCACAATGTAAACATATATATATATGACAGACAGACAAGCAGGCGTGCAGACAGACAAATCAGAAAGCATAAGAGGGCTGGACCTGGGCGCCTGTGAGCTGCACAACACGTGGGAGACATTTCTCCAGCAGCCGTCTGTGAAAGGGTTCACGCCACCTCGAAATTTCCCTGTCACCTGTAAGGGAACACGGGGAAGTCACTGCAGCACCAAGCTACTCAACTTACAAAACACAGCGACACTGACATCACCAGGAACAAACATTAATTACACAAGTGTGTGTGGAGATGTTGGTCATGGGGAGGTAATTCTGAAAGAACACAGCTGATTTTTAAACATCTGCCAACACAATCACTGAGGCAGCGATAATGTTGTTCCGAATGGCAGACAGCAAATACCTAGTGCGGGGGTGCCCATCCCCAGTCCTGGGGGGCCGGAGCCCTGCACATTTTTGGGTTTCCCCTCATTTAACACACCTGATTTAACTCCTTGTGCT